>JARFJB010000036.1:147500-177500 GCA_036346205.1 Vesta saturnalis
ATAATGATGACTGACCGGTTCACGTACAACAAGCCAGCGAGACGTCCAAAGGCAAACTGGTTCTTAAAATTGATAAGCGCTATAACTTAGAACCTGTATGATTTTTACGGGATTTTACATTGAAAAATGAATTTGATATTTGAGGCTTGCATGTACATTTTCCGCCCACCAAAACCGAAAGTTTTAAATTCAAAGAAATTGAATTATGTTTCTAAAATGAGACAAGAATAAAACTAAATTAATTAGGTAGTATAGACTCCAAATATTTCAATTTACTATCATTAACAACAAAACAGAAAAAAAATAAAAATTAGTTCTCTAGGAGAGTAACGTTTTGGAAATAGTTTATTTTAAATTTTGGTCTGGTAATGGACATAACTTAACAATTGGACGTTTCAACAATCCGTTCTCCGTTTTAAGAGTAACAACTCTAGTATGTCCATCACGACCGGTGTGTAATTCCACAATTCTACCAAGAGCCCATTGTAAAGGGGGTTTATTTTCATTTTTAATTAGAACTAGGGTATTTAGTTTAATTTCCGAGCCCGACTCGTTCCATTTTGATCTTTGCTGTAGAGTGTGGAGATATTCGGTTGACCAACGATTCCAAAAATCCCGGTTAAGCCGCTGAATTAGTTGCCAACGAGATAAAGAATTTAATTTTAGATTAGACAAATCGGTATCAGGAGCTAAATTTAGTGGTTCCAGATTTAGAAAATGACCTGGGGTCAAGGGCGATACATCGTTGGGATCGGAGCTAAGTGGGCTCAGAGGCCGAGAGTTTAGCAAAGCTTCGATCTGCGATAACAAAGTGAGAAGTTCCTCATACGTCAAGGTTTGTTCTCCTATGACTCGAATCAAATGGGTTTTAATAGATTTTACGCCTGCTTCCGCTAATCCATTAAAATGAGGAGAGGCAGGTGCGCTAGTCTGCCAAGTGATGTCTAGGGTTTGAGCCGATTGCTTAGCCAGCTTATAGAGTAGGTTTTTTGCGCCAATAAAATTGGTCCCACAATCACTATAAATGTTTGTACATTTCCCTCGTCGCGCGATGAAACGACGAAAGGCTGCGAGAAACGCTTCCGATGTCAGGTCCGACACTAATTCAATGTGTATCGCTTTAGTAGCGCAACAAACAAAGGCACAAATGTAGGCCTTTAAAACTTTAGCACCCCGATACCGGCCTATGGTGATAAGTACGGGACCAGCATAATCTATTACCACATGAGAGAAACATTTTAATTGTCTAATCCGGAAAGACGGCAAATCGCCCATGTATGGCTTATAGAACTTGGGATTGGCTCGAAAACAACGAAGACATTTTGATGCGACCTTCTCGACAGCTCTACGACTAGATAAAATCCAGAACTGTTGTTTAAGAAGATATTGAAGGGTATTCAGACCCGGGTGCAAATGTTGCTTGTGAGCATGTTCAACTATCAAATAGGTAAGTCTATGATCTCGTGGTAATAACAAGGGATGTTTAGCGTCCATCGAAAGGGTTGAGTATCTAAGACGACCGCCCACCCTGATCAGTCCTCTTTCATCCAGAAATAACGCCAATTTGCGAAAAGGTTTTGGCAAAAGCAAATTATTTTGAATTTTAGAAATAAGTGAAGAGAAGTGAATACCTTGAACTCCTTTTACTAAGGTGTATAAAGAAATTTGAAGCTCGCTTTCTGATAAAGAACTAGTTAATTTAGACAAATTGGGTTTTGAGTTGTGAATAAATCTAAGGACATAACCAAGAAGGCGTTGAATTTTTCCCAAATATGAAAATCGATCTAACAAGGTATCTACGAAATTGTCACTGATATTGGTATTTAAAACAACAGTTTGCTGTTCCTGTATTACTTCTGGGCTTCTCGAGTTCGGACAACTAAATTCCGAAAGATTCCAATCAGAACAAGGCAGATTGATCCACGGAGGTCCTTTAAACCACAAGGGATGTTCAATGAGCCTTTTGGGGGTCAGTCCTCGACTTCCACAATCTACAGGATTTTCCGTTGATATGATATGATGCCATCGAACATGTGGGATTTTTTCCTGTATATGACTGACACGATTAGCGACAAACGTTTTCCACTTATGTGGTGAACTACGGACCCAGGATAATACAACACTGGAGTCAGAAAATGCCAGGACTTGGTCAATGGTCACTAAAGATGAATAAGTGTCGAGTACGAATTTCATTAAGTCGGCCAGTAAAGTAGCACCCAGCAGTTCGAGTCTTGGGATAGTGAGAGTTTTCAGGGGAGCTACCTTTCCTTTGCCCATAACTAAAGAGGACTTTATTGAAGCGTCAAACCCCTCGGTACGAAGATACACGCCACATGCATATCCTAATTCTGAGGCGTCACAAAACCCTAATATTTGGCATCTCTGCAATCTTTGTACAAAAATATAACGAGGCAATGCAATTTGAGAGAGATAAGAAAGTTCGGCTTTTAACTGGGACCAAATTTCAATGATTTGCTGCGAAGGAGTGTCATCCCAATCGATGCCCGAGACCCAAAGGCGTTGCATAATGTGCTTAGCTAAGAATGAAACAGGGGTGATAAAACCTAGAGGATCGAAAATCCTCGCAATGTCGACAAAATATTTCGTTTTGTGCATGCCTTTTCCGAAGGAGTGAATGCATACGAAAATGTGTCAGAACCCGGATTGTAAAGTAGGCCCAGAACCTTAATGACTATGGATTCCTCCTTATCGAACGAAATTGGGATTTGACGTTCGGAAGCGGGGTAGTTCCGAAGTAATTCGGGGCAATTGGTTGCCCACTTTCGTAGCTCAACTCCACCAGATTCTAGCAAGGTAATTAGATCCTGCTGTAAAGACAACGCAGAACTTAGATTGGTACTTCGGGCGCAAATGTCATCCATAAAGGTGTTGTTAAGAATAACTTGTGCCGCTTCGGGATACCTTTTCATCTCTAGATTTGCTAATTCTCTTACGGTTCTAAGTGCTAAATATGGACTTGAAGTTACACCAAAGGATACGGTATTGAGACGATATTGCTGAAGAGGTTCGTTGGGACTGAATCGCCAGAGTAATCTTTGATAATCTCTATGGGCAGGGTTTATCCAAATTTGTAGGTACATTTGTTTAATATCTGCCAAAAAAACTATTGGATGAACTCAAAATTTTAACAAAATTAGGCATATATCCGTTTGGAGTTTGGGTCCGGCAAATAAGGTATCGTTCAAACTGATTCCTTTCGAACCCTTTGCCGAAGCATTGAAAACAACTCTTATTTTCGACGTGGTTTTATCGGATTTCAAAACGCCATGGTGCGGTAGATAACAAAGACCTTTGGGATTTCCCTCAATATTTTTTACTAGGCTCATATGACCGTTTTCTAGGTAATCCTTCATAAACTTGGAGTACAGGAGTCGAAGTTCAAAATTTTTACCAAGTTTTGATTCTAACGATACAAAACATCGATAAGCTAAGGAAAATGTATTCCCCAAATCAGGCTCTCCCTGTTTAAATGGCAATGATACAATAAAACGTCCATCACTGTTGCGTGATGTGGTTTGTCGATATATTCGTTCGCACCTCTCCTCATCTGGTGATAAGGGGGGTTTTACACGGAATAGTCTCGCTCTCCCAGAATTTTCTAACAATCGAGTCTAAGGGACCATCTAGAAGGATCGAAAATGATTGCAAGGATCGATGTGAAGTACCAACATCTTGCGTCTTCCTAAAAGGACCCAACCAAAACCGTTTCTATAACGGTTGGTTTCCCAGGTTGAGTATGAATACGACCTGGTTTCAAAATATCTGCATATATTTCGGCTCCCAGTAGCATATCTACCGGTGCAGGTATATTGAACGTATCATCCCCTAGTTTAAGATTAGAGATGTGATCCCAATCTTTTGTGTTAATAGGAAACGCAGGCATATCTGTGCAAAGGTTTGGTAGAACCAAGACATCAAATGAGAGAGTTGGTTCCGTAGCTCCAATCGGACGAACAGTACAACAAGCAATCCCCTTGGTAGTCGAAGAGGATTGATTTAATCCCTGGATTGGGATACAGTATCCCTCTCTTTTTAATCCTAGCCGGTTGAGGCATTTTTGACTAATGAAATTTGCTTGACTTGCCGAATCTAATACAACACGAATTGTTTGGAATTTTCCACTTGCGTCTAAAATCTCTACCTTGGCAGTAGATAGAAGAATAGTAGTATTAAACGTAGAAGTCGAGAATGAAGTGCAGTAATTCAAAGATTGGTTAGCTTGTGAACTAAGGGATAGCGAAGTTTGAGGCGAAGAATCGGTCTCGTCTAAACTAAAAGAGTTATTTGTTGATTGTTGAGTATTTTGCTGAACACCACTTGAAGGTGCCCTCGAATTTCGAACAAAAGAAGTACTGGTAATGGGTTGACTTGATTTCTTTGTGCCTGAATTTTGTACCAAATGAAGCATGGTATGATGGCGATAACGACAAATGCGACAATTGTAGGTTGAAGGACAATCTTTCAACAAGTGATTGAATCTAAGGCAGTTTATGCAAGCATTTATTTGTTTAATACAAGCATAACGTTCCGCAGGAGTTTTCGATATAAATTCTGAACACTGCGACAAAGGATGGTAAAAATTTTTGCAAAGTTCACACCTTTGTGAATGAGAACAAGATTGAAAGTTTTTGGATGGTCCTGGTATATTACTGGCAAGCAATGTAGAAAGTGAAGATTTTTTTAAGTAATTTGGAGGGTTGTTCGGCTTAGAGGCACCATAGGCGGGTGCCGACGGCTTCCCAGTTTTATTTCCGGAGACCTCTTGTTGCCCAGGCATATACTGAACTGATTCTAAAGCTTTGCACTGCTTTTCTAAGTATTCACTCAAATCCTTGTAAGAAGGATTTCTTTTCAGTGAACGACATTTCAAATGACGTGCGTGTCGTTTTATCTATTTTCTGCAGTAATAAATTAAACAAAATAAAACACCATTGATCTACTGAAAATTCAAGTGCTTCTAAAGCGGACAAATTTTCTGAAAATGTGTCCAAAATATTTCTGAGATCCTTTGAACAATTATTTTTCATAACCGGAATATTCATGATTGCATTCCAATAAGCGGTACCTAAAACTCGCTTATTTTGATATCTCTTTACTAATGAATGAAAAGCA
The DNA here is from genome assembly GCA_036346205.1 of Vesta saturnalis. Classification (NCBI taxonomy): domain Eukaryota; kingdom Metazoa; phylum Arthropoda; class Insecta; order Coleoptera; family Lampyridae; genus Vesta; species Vesta saturnalis. The sequence goes on from JARFJB010000036.1 coordinate 152,634, forward strand.
ATGGGATAATTTGCATCAGTAGTTTGGACAGATTTTATTAAATTAAGTGGTCCACCCTGTAGGAAAGAAAGCAGATACTGAAACTTCTGTATGTTCACTAACGATCTGTTATTATGGACTAACGAACTGAACAAGTCAAAGAATGTTGGCCATTTTAACATATTTCCATCAAAAATAGGAATTGTTAATTTCGGTAGTCTTATTTTTTCCTCAGGACTCGAGTTATTTGGAACCGAAACTACAGTTGGAACAACTAAATTGGTTGCAAAGAGTTTGGAAAAAATTTCTTTTATTTTGAAATAAAACGTATCTGTTTCCTTTCTTATTGCGTCTTGGGTTTCAAAATCATCGTCATCGCTAAAGCCGATAACTTCATTATGCAGATTCTTAAATTCAGAATAATTTTGTTCAAGAGATTCATATCGAATTTTAAAAGATCCCTGATGATCTACCTCATCTGATGCTCTCATTGCCAAAGCATACATTTCGGTTATACGCGAAATAGCTACCTTTCTCTGTTGAGAAAGCCTTTTTAAAGCTGCCATAATTTTATTACACTAAGATTTCACCGACAAAGATATATAATAGACATAGCGATTTTATTTTTTAACGAACAAAAGTATTTAACGCTCTTAGAATTGTAAAATTACACTTTTATTTTGTCAAATCATGTAACCACCAAGTATTACAATTCACAATAATATTATAATTTATGATTAAACTCCAAGTGCAACAATAACCCAATATTTATATGTATATTTCTACTTACGCGAAGGCCAAGGTTAATCATTTAGAATAAAATGATAGAAAAGAGAAACTAATGCGGAATTCGTTTTGTTGTTATTAATATTTTTAAACGATACAATTTTTAAATTTCAAACGTATAATCCGGCCGATGGATCAAAAATGTTTGTGCAAGAGATAGATAAAAAAAAATATTGTTTTAATAGTGGACTGTATTGAATTATTTACTTTAAAAATTGTCAAATCTGTTATCATACAGAACTAAGAAAAAAAACAAAGCGCTTACCTTTGGCTTGATAGTACAGGCTACTTCTGGTGGAAGGGGGCCCCCGTTGATAACCCACTAATAACAACAGCAGGTAAATTATGGATAATAGTGATGACTGACCGGTTCACGTACAACAAGCCAGCGAGACGTCCAAAGGCAAACTGGTTCTTAAAATTGATAAGCGCTATAACTTAGAACCTGTATGATTTTTACGGGATTTTACATTGAAAAATGAATTTGATATTTGAGGCTTGCATGTACACTTGTGGTTTTTGATGTTGCCCATGGGTTTGTTGTTGTATACTATATTTTCCTCTTAAATACTTCTTGCATTCGTTTTGGTTTTTTCTTAGCTCAGCTCTATTTATGTTGATGAGTAGTTGTCACTTTGGTTATCGTTAATATCATTTATGTTGTAAAAACCAGCTTAGGTTCTCAGTGGGGCGATGTTTATATCTTTTAAATACAAATTGTTTGTTAATGGGATGCTAAGGATGTCTTGATTGTTTACAGGATAGGATGGAGTTCCTAAGGACAATATTGAGTAAGATTTTATTATTTTGCTTTTGAAAAAGTGCAACATATCTGGAGTGAAAATCCCCGTCTTTTAAAATGAAGTTTTCCCATATTAGGTTTCGTTTTCTGTTCTTCTTCAATTCTTCGTCAAAGTGTAAGTGCCAAAACATGTTTTCTTTTCCTACTAAATATTTTTTTGCAGTCAAGATTCTAAACATAGTTTGCTTTGCGGCGACGTTCACAAGGGCAAGTTCTCCAATATGTTTTGGTAGGCATAAGTGTATTAATTTTGTCCAGTGTTTTTACCAGCTCAAACAGTTTTTATGAAAATATTTTGAAACCTGTTTAACATTTTTTCGTTAAATGGGAAGATGTGTGTGTGTGTGTGTGTGTGTGTGTGTGTGTGTGTGTGTGTGTGTGTGTGTGTGTGTGTGCGTGCGTGCGTGCGTCTGTGCGTGCATACATGCGTGCGCGCGCGTGGGTGTACGCGTACGTGTGCCTCTGACTGCGCGAAATTTAATGTCGGTAGGGGTGGGGGGGGTTCTTTATGAAATACATCTGAATCATATAATTATGTTCTATGCAATTTTTTGATATTATGCGTAATGAGTAAGTAAGTAGGAAATAACCCATTATAAATTTACCCTACAACATATGACTTACCTGTTAGTACTTCCTCATTTAACACTGACGAAAGTATAATTAACGGTAACCATTAAATATTATATTAAATATAATATTAAATATCCGTCCCTATAAATATTAGCCAATGTATGGTATAATTTGGTATCATACCACCGTTTTATTCATAATATGATTCCACATTAAAGCGTTTCCTTATTTATTTATACTTAAAATTTCTTCTAAGTTCAGTTTAAAACATTGCATAATGATGTTAAAAGTTCAAAAGAATAAAATTACATTACTTCTAACGGTACGAGATATTAATTTTACTTTTAATATAAATTATGCAACATTTTTTACGTAATTATAAAGCGGATTATGTTGCGGATATCATTAACTTTGTATTTATGATAAAGATGTAATTAAAAACGACACAATTATGTAAACTAAAAGGTAATCCTATTCTAAAGCTAAATTTTGTTTTATTGAAATTAAATATGAAGCTTTTCTTTCATAATTTACAAATTTTAACTGTGAACAACTTGAGGAAAAAACTAAAATACTCTCTTATTTGGAAGTTTCAGAAGTTTTACGGTTAGGGGTTGTACATCGTTCCGTTTGATGTGGTTACTATGAAAATTATGCTACTCAAATAACGTAATTTGCTTTTAACATTCATTATGTGTAAATATAGAAAATGTACTTTTATAGCATATAAATATTTCAGAAGGAATACGTGTTTTACAGCAACGAGTAGAAGTTTATATATTATTTTTCAGTCACACGGAATGACGATAGCTCGCGTCTGCTAAGTAAAGACATCTTTTGTGTCTTTGAAACAAACAACCCTTGTGCAATTCATTTTAATAAGCGCTCAGTCGCTTAGAGTTATCGTTTGTTTTATTAATTATCAGCATCAATTTGGAGTACGTTGAAAGACAAATGTTAGTGACGCGTCTCAGGTCCTAATTAATTAAAACTATGCTTCATTAAATTAGCATTTGCATTTTATGAACTAACATTAGAATTGGCTGATTTATTCTGTTAATAAAGCTTATTTGTTTAATTTCAAATAAATTGCGAAAAACTTGATTCTTATTAATAAAATAAAAACTTAGAATTCAAGTCACAAATACAACAAAGAGCAATCCGGTTGTTATTTAATTTAATAGAACTGATTGAAATGCAAATCATTATTCCAATCCTTGCAATACAATCCCTAATTTGTCATATACCCTACAACATCATTGTTTACTTAAAGTTTCCCTGATCATAGGAGTTCTATGACCACACTATGTAACCCTCTTCACATTGGAGACAACCTGAACGGAATGTATATAACTAATACTTTTCAAAACGGCACTAATTTTCTTAACGTTGACTAATATTGAACAAATTAAAAAGTGTGAAATTTATTTAAGTTTTTATTGGATACAGAATTGCAGGCTGCAGATGATTTTAGCTGTTTGGTCATATAAATACGTTCCGGGTTGCATACTTATTCAATAATTTCATCGCCACTATCTAAAATATAGTTTACTAACTCAAAACTTAGAGAGCTCGAAATAATCATTCCTTAAAGTAATGCAGTTGGTCTAAAAGTTCTGTTGAACCGGCTGCAACCACAGGTTTGCCAAATTCTAATTCTAACTTAAGTGTCGCTTTAAAATTTGAGCTTATTTTGTATCACGTATTTTTACTGATGTTATAATCGTACACATACAAAAAGACTTAAAACGTATCGATTTTTCCGATTGTACTTGATTGTCACTAAAAGCCAAATATAGCTCTTATACTTCGTTCAAAATAAGTGTCGCGTCTAAATATAATGAAGTGGTGCCTAACCCTGCCATATTTAACAACCGTTATCAAAATCTACACCAAAAGAAAACATTGCGAACATTTTTGTGCTACAGCCCTGTCAAAAATACAATCGATTTAGCATTTAAACATGATGATCAAAATACTACAACAGTAGGTAATCTTGGAGAGTTCTAGAACAACACATTTTCAAGGTGCCGCATTTTCAAGGTCACACAGTACCACGGTTATACAAATTAAATATTTATGCATTAACATAATTACAGACGTCTCAAGGTCACACAACTTAAAACATGAGATGTAGAACGTGTACACCCAATTTTTTAAAGGAGGTCATCCCACATTAACTCATTGTCACACAATAAAAAAAAAACAAAATGATACTTTAATGTATTTATTTGCTTTATAAACAGATACAGCTTTCTTTGTACAAATGTAATAAGTTTATTACATCTGTCTATTCACATACATGATTTGATTTAGGAATAAAGCATTTTTGTTTAGTACAAGTGCAAAAGGTCCTTTCCTCTTCTGTTTCATTATACCTGCGTGGACGTGGTGCGAGTAATACTACGCACGTGCAGTGTGGTGCCCACGTAGATGTTCCAGTAGTGGATTATCAGTCGGTTGCTATTGGTTTATTCTAACCCCAGACATAAAGCATTCAACTATGTCGTCCGTAGATTTGGAAATAAATCCTGCTGCAGCAGGAGAACACAGTAATCCACTAACATTAAATACATTATTAAAATATTAATTGTCCAAATGGTATACTTCACAAAAACAACGCATGAACCATCCTCATATACTTTATGTAACATTATTAGGGGTGCCCTACACGGTGAGCCCCAGTATTATGGGTGTGACATGCTGTACAGTGCAACCCATCCCTCCATATGTGTATGGTGGTCAAACATTCGGTAATCACTTGGTTGCAATACTTTGTAGCATTCATAGTATAGATGCATATGCCCAACAAGGTGATAACGAGTGTGAAGGGCAAATGTGAGTGAATAATAGCATAAATTACCCATGAAGGCGTGATTGTGGAAGTATCGAATTCGTTTAATCAAGTTAGCAAACAATTCCTAATTCCACTGCACATATATATATATATATATATATATATATATATATATATATATATATATATATTCCATAGCGCTTCTGTTGTGGTAGAAGGTATTAGCCTTTTTTTTTCAAAATGAGCCCAGTTTGGTATTAGTTCACATATTCGCTGCGCACTAAAATTATACAAACATGATTGTTGGTAGCACTCACTAGACGCCCAATCGTCTTGTAATGGAGCATTTGACATACTGATACTGTTGGAAATTGCCCGTAGCTATGTGTGTGTAGTGATTCCTCATTTTAAAGTGGGTATGAAAGATGGACAGGTAACCTTGTGGAATTAGTTGACGACCTCGTGTGTTTGCAGTGAAGTGGAACAGAAGGTGAAATGACCTTGGTGTGTGTAAAGACTAATATGTCAATCTCAATCGTTAGAATTTGATGCTGTACATGAAAATGTATATTGAAGATGTACGTTTAGTGATGAATATTTAGATAATCTGGTATATAAGTATGGTGGAGGAATACGTTTTTCTAAGAAATATTTTCAGTCGCATGAAGACGTGTAGAGCGTATTGGTTGCATTAAACGATTAATAGAAGACCTTGAAGAAATAATATTGGAACAATTTGTGCACAAAATAGAGCGACATTTATCACATTATAATTCATCAGATGACAACTCAACAAGTGAAGGAGATGCACATTAATGAATCCAAAAATCTACTTCACTATACGTAGAATGAAAGTTGGGGCATAGCTAAGCACAAAAAGCAGAATAGGAGCAATTAGCTAGAGACCGCAGGTTTGACAAAGAGAAAAGAAGACAAAATTTCACCAATGCTCGAATATCAACATTGTGAATGTGTTTCTGAAACGCTTTAGTAGTATGTAGTACTTTGTATATACAGGGTGTCCGCGGGGGAACTGCGAAGAATTCTTGTGCGTATTCTTTGAACAATTTTGAGCAAAAATGATTATCTGCAATTTTTCCCAATTACTAGCCCCTAAGGAGGTATGGGCGGTTGAAGAAAACTGTAAGAGTATGCAAAGAGAATAATCTTAACAGCTGCTTAACTCTTAAAATTATCGTAAAACAAAACTTTCAATAACAATTTTCATTGCAAATTAACAAGAACACAACATAGCACAAAAATGCACATAATATAACGAGGTGACAATAAAAAATGGCTACAGTTGTTGAAAATGAAACCCACACTGTAAAAATCGTAAGAACAGTTCTCGTTGCCTTGACAGTATTACCACAATAAAGTGAGGAAGTGTGTCTTATTTGACGTTTCATATCATTTGTATCAAACATTATTTTATGTAAATACAATAGATTATCTGCTTTGTAATAATTGTAATTAATTTAATTACAATTAAATCATGCCTTATCAATTTTCAAACGAGGAATCCAATGATATGGTATTCCTGTACGGCTTGTTTAACAATCATTGTTATGCAGAAGCAGCACAGTACAAAAATCGTTTTCAAAATCGTCGTGCTCCGACTGGCAAAACGATAGCCCGGACTTTTCACTGCCTTGGAGAAACAGAAAGTGATCGAGAGTCTCCACGACATAGGTTTGCAGAAGAGGTGCTGAGAGAAATTGAAATCGATATCCGAACAAGTATTAGACGAATAAAAGCAGCCACTGGTAGAAGCAGGATCACGATTTCGAAAATTCTTTGCGAAAATGGAATGCATCCGTATCACCTTCAACCCGTTCAGTACGTTCTTCCCGGCAATTTGGTTCCAAGAGTTCGGATTTGTGAATGAATGATCACACATAATGATAACATTCCTGTTAAACTCTTTTGTGATAAGGAAACTTTTTCTCGGGATGGAGTAAACAATAATCACAATGAACACGTTTGGTCAGATGAAAATACTTATGAAATTACTATTACTGGATTTCAACATCGCTTCACGGTAAATGTTGGGGTCGCTATTATAGGAGACAGTCTCATTGGACCTCACATTTTTAATGGGCACTTAAACTCCAAAATATACAAACAATTCTTGGAAGAAGATTTACCAGCATTGCTAGAAGTCAAAACGTCAAAACATGTGGTATTTGCAAGATGGGTCTCCTGCACACTATGGGCGTGTTGTAATGGAGCTTTGCACAGAAAATTTCTTAGCCGATGGATTGGTGGAAATGGACCTGTACACTGGCCGCCCAGATCACCAGATCTCACACCTTTAGACTGTTATATGCGGGGCCATGTTAAGTCGTTAGTGTACGGGCGGAGTAAACCATCTTCAAGAGAAGAATTGATTGAACAAATATTTGATGCATTTACCAAGATTCGTGTCAATTTCGCAAATATCGAATGGAAAAAAGAGCTGTGAAGGCGTATGGCATTATGTGTGTGGATCTTATTTTGAACAATTATAACCATTTTTGTTTGTCACCTCGTTATTTTATGTGCATTTTTGTGCTATGTTGTGATCTTGTTAATTTTTTAATGAAAATTGTTATTAAATTTTTGTTTTATGATAATTTTAAGACTAAATCAGCTGTTAAAGGTATTCTCTTTACTTACTTTTACATTTTTCTTCAAACGCCCATATTCCCTTAGGGGTTAGGAACTGAGAAAATTGCACATACTCATTTTTGCTCAAAATTGTTCAAAGAATACGTATACGAATTCTTCGTAGTTCCCCCGGGGACACCCTGAATACTAATATTAATAAGTTAAAATTCACAAAAAAAAATTATTGCATAATAATATTACAGTAGGCAGGAGTAAACGTACATAATTTATTACATAATTAATTCGTATACGTACTCTTTGAACAATTTTAAGCAAAAATGATTATGCGCAATTTTTCCCGAATAATTGGATTGTTCGTAAGCATGTACCATTCCTGCTCATTAAACAACACACCATTACTCTTTGATCCATTAAGTCTCCCGACTGATTCAACAATGAATTGGTGTGAGAGACCGACAGCAACACAATTTGATATACTTTTATTTAGAAAACACTGCACATTACTAATTAAAATACCCCGACATTCACATGAATTTATAGCACCCACAATTTTCGCCGTTTCTGCAGCCTGACCTAACGTTTCTCATTATACACGACACTGGCTTAACACGTACTCCATCATTATTTATATCCCACCTTCCCCTCTATTTCCCATTCAAGATTAATAACGTGACCTCGTGAACCACATATTTCAATGTAATTAACACGACCTCGGCAACCACACCGGTTCAAGGTTCCCTCTAACCACACACACCAAGGTCATTTCACCTTCTGTTCCACTTCACTGCAAACACACGAGGTCGTCAACTAATTCCACAAGGTTACCTGTCCATCTTTCATACCCACTTTAAAATGAGGAATCACTACACACACATAGCTACGGGCAATTTCCAACAGTATCAGTATGTCAAATGCTCCATTACAAGACGATTGGGCGTCTAGTGAGTGCTACCAACAATCATGTTTGTATAATTTTAGTGCGCAGCGAATATGTGAACTAATACCAAACTGGGCTCATTTTGAAAAAAAAGGGCTAATACCTTCTACCACAACAGAAGCGCTAAGGAATATATATATATATATATATATATATATATATATATATATACATATTATTTCGTTGTGATTGGTAGTATTTCATGCTTAACCAACGCCACTAATTTATTTGGATTATTCCATGGCACAATCTAAATTGATTTGTTATTATATCGCAATAGTTACAATCCACCTCCTTTTTGGAGATATAGGTTGTTCAAGATCTTGTGGCAGGAAGTGGAATATATGATGTAGCAGAACGTTTTCTAGGTTGAAGGAATGGTTAAATGATCTCAATATACTTTTTACTATTAGTTCCTTCGATTTGGTGATTTTGGTGACATTTTATTGTATTGCTGTAGATCACTCTTTTTGTATTTTGTGGGCACTTCTTTAAATAGTAGTTCATAATATATAATCCAGGAGTTCTCTCGTAGTGTAAAGATGATCCATCAGGAAGTTTGGTGAGGAAGGAGACTGTCCAACAATCACCAATAAAGAGTTTCTCTTCTTCGGGAGTAAAATGTACACCGAATGTTGTCTCCTGGATCTCAAAATATAAGTTTTATATAACATTTCGCCAATCATTCGTCGTGATTAAGGTAGTGTTCAAAAGCCGGTAGAGATACAGCCGCTAACAGCTCTGATTTCAATTGTTGTAAAGTAGGAATCTCAACCTCGTCGACATGATCGGTATCAGTAATTCCAGTTTCATCTATAGCTCTTAGAGTGATGTCAGGAACAAGAGTATTTTCCGTATTCCAGAGGTTTTAGGTGTATGATATGAAATTACTTCATTTTCACGTGAAATGGACTCAGATTTACTGAATTCTGGTGTAAAGGGTTCAGCTGTGACGAGAGAAGCATTTTTTTAATAACAAATTGTTTTAATGTTTACGTTGTAGGTTTAAAGTGTGCCTCCATTGCACGTTCAGTAAGTGTAGTATCTTCTTTTAAACTAGTATACTTATGTGGCACACTATTTCGACCACAAATTATACCTTGTACTAAGATTCCTCCATTACTACTGTATACTTACACTAATATAGTATTTATAATGCAATGTAACAGTCAAATCCCTTACAGAAGCAACCCGTATAACGTCACGAAAATTCCGAATTTGTCACGTCAGCAACAGAAACACAAGTGTTTAAATCTATCAAATGCCATATCTACATTAACATGACTATCATACAGATGCTTAAGGTTGGTGTGATCTTGTTGAAAAAGAACAAGCAACTTCGCATTATCACGTATAACTTGTTTTGGAATGGATGAATACGTTTGGCACAGAAATAATCATTATCTTGGTGTCTGCGAAAACAGAAATGATCTCTAATTTCATTTGATGTATGGCATGCTACATCATCAAAAATCATTGGTGTAATTCTTACGTGAATCACTAGGGGATATAATATCACTATTATCACTATATTCGAAATACCTGATTTCTCTTATGGGCGTCAGTAAATTTTGTATTGGTATTTGGGTTGATATAATGTTTTTTAGTATACATAGACATTTTCAAAACATAAACAATTTGGATGTTACAACAAGGTAATCATAACATTTGTTTTCCACGGCAAGTTGGACGGGCGATTATACCTCGTTTACAACCCCCTTTTCACTACGTTTAGAGGATTGTTTCTTGTTAAAAGTAATGTCATAATTTCTTATAGGTAATTCTATATCTTGCGGAATGAAACGGATATCACCCATTACAGTACTGAACCACACATTGTATGGCGCTCACATACAGGGTTGCCCATTAGTGCATCAAGGTGAATTTGCGGCTGAACTGTACACAATAGGAAAAGTGTTTTATACAAAAGTTGCTTGAATTCAAGCACGCTATAGCTTAAAAATATTGTCGCAAATACAGAGTGTTCCATAACAGCGGTACATAACATATTCTTTTTTTAAATGGAATGGTATAGTTCTTACAGAGAATTTCGTTTCTACCCTGAAAAACAACCACTTTCTATTAAAACTGTCTTATAGATAAACTTAACCGTTTTTGAAATATTTGTACTTTTAGATAAAAAATTATCATTTTTCGTCGCAGCTCACAAATGTATTTTGATGTTACTACCAAAACTATCAATTTGTAGTTCCACATGTAATTACTGCAGATATTGATCTTTTAGAAATGTTATGACAGGGTTTACCAAAGATGTGGATTTATAGTTTTTTTTTGTTTCAGATAACTATCTTATCCTAAATACAACACGCTATATATTATTACTTTATTTAATAAGCAAATTTTATCTATCTGCAACGGTTTTTGAAATATTTACAATTATAAGATTTTTATTTTAATTCTTCGTGGTATAATAAATGTGCACCCTGCATAATATGACGTATATTGACCAGAAGACGACAATAACAATTACCATACTGAAATCAATGGTAAAATGTGTTGACGTTTGTATTACGTATGTGAGTGAGAATGTAATATCATAAAAAATTTTAATATATATAAAAATAATACTATGCAAAAAGAAACTTCTTTAAAAAGATCGCTTTTATTTACGCGTAGAAAGTGCACTAAGAGAAAGTAATTTTTTTCTTTATCTTTACGACTGAAACAAAATGCCGCACCATATATACACACACACACGCACGCACGCACGCACGCACGCACGCACGCACGCACGCACGCACGCACGCACGCACGCACGCACGCACGCACGCACGCACGCACGCACGCACGCACGCACGCACGCACGCACGCACGCACGCACGCACGCACGCACGCACGCACCACACACACACACACACACACACACACACACACACACACACACACACACACACACACACACACACACACACACACACACACATATATATATATATATATATATATATAAGCGTAGCAAGAGTGGGAGTCAGTACATGGGAATAAACAAGTACAAATAAGCAAAAATAATATACAATAATAAAATAGGTTTCTTGCATTGACTAGCACATCACGAATACTAGATTTCCGACACTACTACGGTAATTATTATGACATTAATAATTGCTAACATAATAGGAATAAGAATCAGAATAGTCTACTCATATATATATATATATATATATATATATATATATATATATATATATATATATATATATATATATATATATGATAATTGACGTATTTAAGGTCCGGCCTCTTCCTTTATTTAACTAGGAAGCATCTTGATACGAGAGGATATGGGTTAACTTTCAAAAAGTCTATTTGGGGAAGCGCGTGTATGATTATTCTAAAGGAAATTAAATTATTTAGAAAATGAAGTAAAAGGTTAATTAAAAAGGTATCGAAATTTTGAATTGAAATTCTCTTGGTGACATTTCCTTCCGGCTAAGAAAAATGTCCTTGTCGTCAATAATTTAACTTACAATGAGTATGTCTTGAGTAGATTGTTTGTTTCACAAAGCTGTTAAAAATCATTTAGGGACCGAAGATCCCCTTATAGATCACCATCTTGCAGTCACATTCCAAGAAACGAGAGAGCACGCGTCGATCGCGAACATCAGTAAATATTTTAATAGATACTGATTGTTTTCATAATATTATTAGTAGTAATTTAGCGCCTAAAATACGGCTTTTATCGAAGCCCATTACCTTACATTATTAGCAATAGGATCAGTTTTAGAGAACCTGAAATTATCTTTAAAGAAGCGTGCACAAACAGTGGATTGAAGCAAAAGTAAATTACACACAATTTTTAAGGAAAACAGAATTCTACCGTTCAGGCCAAAGCTACGGCATACACTTGAACTTGGAGATGAAGAGAGACGTTTAGAGTTTTGTTTATGGATAGGTGAAAAGTTCCTTGAAAACCAAAGATTTCCCAGATTTATTCATTTTTTTACCGATGAATCTACATTTTGCACAAACGGGCACGTATCTTCCCAAAATAGTCGTCATTGGGCTTACGAGAATCCTAATTATGTAATAAATAAACGAAGTCAACGTTACAAAAAATTTTATGTATGGCGTGTAATTTTTTTTCATCGAATCATTGGCCTATATTTTGTAGAGGAAAACTTAAACCAGCACGTGTATTTGAACATTTTGTCTCACCATTTCTTAATACTTTAGACGGCCAGAAGTACATAATAACATGTTTCGGCAACAAGACAGCTGCCCTGCACAGCCTTGTGTAGACAATGGTTGCATGATCACTTTGGCACAAGGTGGGTAGGGAGGTTTGGCCCAATCCATTATTCAGCTAAGTCGCCTGACCTTTCATTACTAGATTTCTTTTTGTGGGGTACATTAAAATAAAAGTTTATACACATGACAGGGAAATATTAAAAGATTTAATTTAATTAAACATCTTTAAAATGTCTTTTAACTTTACAAATCAAGAAATTGCGGATATCCATTTTATTTATGGTTTTTATAATGAGAATTCAAGAGCAACAGTTAGAGAATACATAAGAAGATATCCAAATAAGACGCATCCTGCTCGTCATGTTTTCGTAAGAATTTACAGGCAGAGCAGGTCCAGTTTCGTGGCCTTCAAGGTCTCCGGATATCACATTATTAGACTTTTTGGTGTGGGGTGAATACACAGAATGAACTTATTGATCGCATAAGAAATGCTTCCAATGAAATAATACCATATTTAGTGAATTTAGATCGGTCCATTGTTCGTCGATGCGAGTTGTGCGTTCAGAGTAACAGTTCTCATTTTGAACAATTTCTGTAAATTTGTATGTGTGTATTTTTAATTAATGTTATTCAATATTATGCCACTTATCGAAATAAAATCAGTTGACTGTTGTTAAAGTCAGCGGCATACCATTTTTTTCCCGAAAAATTGGGTGGGCGCACGGACGCCACTGGTATAGGTAGAAATGTTCTGACTACTCCAGAATACGCGCCATAGCGTGCCCCAAATTGCAAGCACGTATCTCAAACCTTTTATGAAATATTACAAAAAATGTTTAAAAAAATTAGAAATTGAATACTCTGTATCTTGGAAACGAAGCGTTTTTGAGCACATGTTTATGTGAACTCTTCTTCATATTCTTCGTTGTAGAAGTTTGATACGAAAAATAGGGACACCTATATATATATATATATATATATATATATATATATATATATATATATATATATATATATATATACATACACACATACACACAGGATGGCCTATTTTCGAGCAGCACTTTAAACTTCTGTTTTTTATGGGACACCCTATATATTTTTATATATTTGAATTCTCTGTCAAATGATAGCAAAATGATATATGGTACTAGTGGTCTATGACTAACGGTTCCTAAGTTATTGACAATTCTATGTAAAAAAATTAGTCAATTAAGTAAGCTCCTGTTCCGCTATCTTGAAAGATATCGGAGTGAAATTTTGGGATTTGTTTTTACCAATGTGTCTTGTTTTAACTATACAAGGTGGTCCATTTTGCTCCATGTTATATTTCTAATTTTTTTTAATGACACACACGGTACTTTATTACAGATTTGAATAGCATTTTTTACGAGCTTCCAATAGATACTCACTTTTTACTAACTATTCCTAAGTGTTTTTGAATTATTTAGTGATAAACTTGAAAATGGTAAAATGTTACTTACATTTTGAACTACAAAAGAGCAACGCTTAATAATTACTTACTCGTAACTATAAACTTTAAAATGGAATTAAAGAACACAATGAATTACAAATATTATTATTCCATAATAATATTGCAGAATGCGACACGATCTGCGAAATCTTGCGGTCGCAAGTTTTGATGCAACACAAATGTATTGGTGATATTTAGGTTTGCTTATAATTCTTTGTATTGTCAGATCCACTGCTAACTCGTTTTCTTCGTTTGTAACTGTACGTTTATCTGGATTTCTTTATTTGTGTTTAACATTTCCTGTCTCTTCAAAGCGTTCCCGAAGAAGTTGAAACGATTCAGGTCTTGGATGTCTATCTGAAGGGTACTTTTGTTCATAAATCCTGGATGCCAACAAATAGTTCCTTTCAACTTCTCCCAAAGAATAGATCATATTAATCAGCTCTACTTTTGAGAAATTCATCACACACTGTGTAAATAACCAGTTAGTAATGAAGTTAATGAAGTTAAAGATCTGACAATTCATCCTGAAATATTTATAATAAGTGGTTTTCATTTGTTAAGTTGTTCAGAAACAGAAATGAACAAGCGAAAACCAAGCTACTATGATTCATTATGTTCTTTAATTTCATTATAGAATTTATAGTTATGCTGTTCTACGAGTAAATAATTATTAAGCGTTGCCCTTTTATAGTCCAAAACATTGTATTGTGTCACAAAACCTATAGCTTTACAGTCTTATTGCAATTAGCATTGTTTCATTTTTGTTTATCTGTGAATTATGACATTGTCTTAATTTATTTTATAGGAAATTTTCAACTTTATCACTAAATAATTCAAAAACACTTAGGAATAGGTAGTACAAAGTAGTATCTATTGAAAGCTCGTAAAAAAATGCTATTCAAATCTGTAATAAAATACAGGGTGTGCCATTTAAAAAAAATTTGAAACAAAACATTTAATATATATATATATATATATATATATATATATATATATATATATCATATTACGTCTATAATTGTTTTAACAACTCTGTTTAAAAGTCTTCCCTGAGGTTGCATCACATTGAGGATTCGAAACTTTTTTTTAAATCATGTGTGTACAATAACGCCTGTTATTTTGAGCTCTTCCATAGATTTGTTAAACCTAATTGACGTTGGGAGGTTTTTGAATTAAGGTATACAAAAGAAGTCTAGAATTTTAGTCGTTGATAGAGAACGCGGTAGTACTCGCCCTATACCGTATACTACCACAAAAACAAGAAAATGTATCATGTCACATTAAAAATATTTTATTCTTGTTTCAGAACATCAATCGAAAATCCTCAAATTAAATGCCAAATAGCGAAATTTAAAAAAAACTTATTTCTCTTAACTACAAGACTTGTTTCCACTTAATAGGCTCATAAATTGGATTTTTCAATATGAAAACAATACCCTAATACAAGCTAACCGAAAGCAACAAATTCAATGCTTTAAAATGATATTGAAGTAATATCAACAAATTTAGGTTTTTCAATATTATCAATTTTCACGGTAAGCTCATCTCTTTCATTACCTAAATCTCTTCTGTAAACTTTAATTAAAAGTATTTTGTGTAGCGGTTGAGAAACGTTGAATTATCTAAAGTAACTTTTGGAAATTTATCCGTATTTATAAATATCTTTTAATCGGTAAACATTGTGTCTTAGGTGTCGAAGTTTATTACAGAACATTTTAATTAAGACTGAAATTTTAAAAACAGAAATAACACATTGTAATACAGATATAGAAGATGTAAACAAAAATTTGAGTAGCAATTAGAGAAATTAGTTTTATTCTCCGTTGGCGGTAATATACCCTTAGGTAAGTATAAAAACAGGGTAAGTATAAAAACAGCATCTGTATGAATATTGGAAACCAATTGGTGATAAAGTTTTGTTAAGACCATAATAAACCTTTCTTAAATGGATGTTTTCTTGTTTCTCGATTTTTGTGACTATAAAAAGTAAGGAGCAGTTCTCGTAACTTTTTTCATATCTTCAGTATTTGTTAGAAGGTTAGAGAACATGCTTTATTGTTTTTGATATTTTGATATCTTTATAATGTAATGTGTAAGCTTCTATACATAATTACATAAGTTGTGTAAAGCATCAACTTTTATTGCTAACGCTTTGCAGCTTTCTACTGCTACAATTTATTATTAGAAAAACTTTTTTATTACTTCTCGTATATAGCTATTAAACAATAATGTCAACAAATCTAACCGGGGTATTATCTATTATCTTTTTCATTAAAGTTTTAAAGGTGAAAGGTGCAAAACATTCGGTTAACAAGTAATTGAGGGACGTTTATTAAAGTAGAAAACCGTGTCCTTTTGAATATTATATAATCCTGAAAGGTGACGGTATTTGTGAGATGCTAAATTACTCGATGCCTAGATTCGGAGATAATCCGATGCGGAGGGAATGAAGTGGCAAATGCGAGAATGGCCGCAAAATTCAGTTTCAGACATGTCCCGAAGCTTCTAGTTTTCTCTGTCACAGCTAAGTAAACCTCACCATATTCTAGATTATCCTATTCAATGAGGAAATTGGAGCGGCATTGCTTCGCAGTTACTTAGCTTAAGGCCCGTCTTTATGTCCTTAACATTCCACTAAAGGAAATGATACTTCTACTTTCCGGCACTCTGCCCTATATTTCTTAGGCCACGTCCTTTTCAGTCGCTCTACTGATTATCAATAAGATAACGTTTACGTTGGATAACACCTGTGACCCATTCTACGCATAGAGTTTTCTTTTCATCAGAAAATTACTTTATAATTTGAATTCCGTGCACACTCACTTTCGAAAATAGTTCTTCTAAATGACGCCTTTCGTTTGCGCTCTATGAGTTCTAACTGTTCTGTGTTGCAATTTTAATCAACGTTACTCTGATTTCTGTCTCAAAGGAATTCTATAACCGCAAATCTACTATTTGCTCTAATATAAATAAGTAATTTAATATTTGTGTGTACAACGTACGTTAAATTAAATATTAATTCCCTATTCGCGATCAAAACATTTACATTACCAATCCGTAACCAAACACTATTAACACAAAAATATAAAAGAAATATGTTGAATTGAACTTTGACACTCCAAGGAATAGTCATTATCCCGTATAGCAGTGGATTTAACTTTAATTTACGCAACATTGCGCTTAATACTTTTAACTTTAAATAAAGGTAGGTACTTCTGCATAATTGATATTTGTAAATAACAGAATGTCATTGTAAGTCGAAATCTTAAAGCGTATACTGAAAAGGTATTTACAAAAAAAAATAAAACAAAACTTTATGTTTATTGATAGATTTGTTTGTATTCTTTTTCGAAGCTAAAACATTTTTGTTCACTTCTGAAATTAATATAAAACGATACGCATACAACGGTATATTCCCACGCATCCGACCTCACCGTAGCGTCGCTAAACGAGTGACGTCATATACTGTAACGTGCCAATTCTTGTCTATCGTACCTTAATTTAAGCTTTGAGTTTATATTATTATTGGTAAATATATTTACATTACGTTGGTGTTTTTTTTTCTTTCAATAATAAAATTTTGGAATGTATTTCGATATTTTCGCTTTAGTCTACATAATTACGAATCCCTGTGTATATTTAGTTACTTCTATTTTTGTTGCTTTCGTGCAAATGCGAACAGAACAGCATAATTCATTTCCTTTCCGATTCTTTCTGCTGCCCAGTTCAGTACGTCATCTTTTTTTTACCCTTGTATGAGGTATGTAAGGCTTCTAATTACATTTTTGTAAAAATTATATTTAATAGTGTACAAGAGTACGCCTCTTCATTAAGGAAACCAAACCGCTTGTGAATTTTGTACTTGCAAAAGCGAGGTGGTGACGTTATGAAGTTACGTAAAATGGTGTGGATGATATGTCATGTTATCTTGAATTGAGATTAAGAATGGAGGTACCTTTCGTTTGTGCCGATATCGCAGGCTGTTAGTACGCCTGCTGTTAGTTTGCCTGCGTTTGTAGTTTTTACATTATTGGTATGTGCAAGACATGAACATTACCTTACAAATATGGTCTACAGTTCGTTTATAACTACTGTAATTTTTGTCGACGTAGGTCACGTTTTATTATTAAATACAGTGTTGATCATACTGTATTTCGAATTTTAAGTAAATAAAGATTATAGATTTATATAGTTGTGTTGAATTTAGTAATTTTAGTATCTTTACGAGAAATATTGTTTTAGTTATTTTATGCTGATATTAATCATACATTTTGGTTTATTAAATATACATATCAATACAGTTGTTTAGAGTTTATTCAGATTACCTATTATGCTATTAAGGTACAACCTTCTCAATTTTTGTTGTATTTTAATTATTAAACCTATAAATTGAGTGGCGCCCAACAAACAAATGTTTAATACTTAATACCTACGGATATATCTCTGCATCCCTCACGACCTGTTCAAAAGGAGTTCTCAATTAAAGTAAGTTTCATAAGTTTGTACCTCACTGAACTGGACCGTGGTGTAACAAACTTTTTACGTTTGTAACAAAATTTACGTTTATTTAGGCAACTTAACGTGAATTTCGTGCAGCGTGTGTTGCATATCTAATTGCATAAGAACATGCATCTAATTATTCTAATTAGAACTCGTACGCATTGTATTTGCACATTAGATTCACAATTTATGCGCAAATACCAGCGTAGCGTTGTTTTTTGGTTGAGTGAAGAAGGTGTATGTAGCATCCATTGTTTCTTTGTTAATTTTTTTATAAAGTGCCATATAACTGTATGGTAAGTTGTAAAAAAACTATTATATTAAAATTTGATACGTTTGCTTTTTTCAGACACTTTTTATTTTTTAATTTTTACTTTAATTTCACCGTTACTGATACTTTTCACACGTTATATACATCTACGCACTTAATTGTTTTACTCGTAATCCAAGTTACCGTATTTGTACGATTAATCAAGAGTGTGATAATCACCTGCGTTAATGGGAAGTGGGATTCTAAAACCCTTTATTCCGTCAAATTTAGTCATTTGGGAATTATAAAGCATACAAATCCAGATTTATCTAAACCTGAAATAATATTACGCATCAATTTTTCAAACGCTGACTCAGCATGCAGCCATTTCGTATCTACAATGTAGCCAATAACTAGGTATACTGGCTCCATGAATTACTCACAACATTAATAATTATTCATAGTTTTTAACGTTGCTAACATTAGCTTTAAGGTGAGTAGTAGACGGGCACCATCACCTCCACTTTTTACGTCACAAGACTGCCTACGTGGGAGACCGTAGTTCAACCCCTTGATTTTCACCCTACTTTTGACGGCTTCTTTCGGAGGCTTTTTTCAACCCTTGATGAAATTTTCATCCCTAATTACGAACTTTTTGTTTTTACTCGCCCACGTGTAGGACCTGCTTTTCACCCTATTTTATGACAGCTCACGTGTGAACTCGTATTTTCTACCCTATGGTTTCCTTTCGGGGTCAACCCTTGATGGAATTTTCAACGCTAATTAGAGTCTTTTTGCTCACGTGAAGGTGAGATGTAAGGGTTGGTCTTGGACTTGGGGTTGGTCTTGGACCTGGAGTTGGTCTTAGGGTTATTTTTGATGAATAGCTTTAACCCTAATTAAGGTCGTTTTGGTTGGATTAAGAGCAGTACCCCTGGAGGTTAGGCAAACGCACACGCATACAATGTTGGAAATTGCACAATTACCCTAATAAGATATGCTACTGGGTACGTTCGAATGATCTTTACTTATACGTTGTATTTCTAATAAGGAGGTTCTTGTAAGACACGTGTCGGGCTTCAGAACTTGTTCTCGGGCCTTCGCCCCCTGGCTGGAGATGGTATGAGAACCCTAACCTTATAAGAAAAGTGTAGAGCTTAGCCCCTATCGTGGCCCCCTTGGTGCAATAGTATGCGGGTTCTAACTTAATCTTACAGCTGTAGGGTTTCGCCCCGTCATACAAAATTGTATTCTAATAAGGAGGCCCTAGCCTTGTAACACAGGACTTTTATCAGGGTCTGGGCCCTATGCCCTTTGAGTAAAAATTGATTTTAGCGCCTTATAGTGGCGTATAAACTAATGAACATTTTCTATAATAGAAGTTGATAATGCACACCTCTCTCTTGCTGTATCTTGTTTCTCCCTCTCCCTCCCTCTCTCTCTCTCTCTCTTTCGGCTCTTTCTCGCACACAAACAAATCAAGTAATTAATTAATCAATCAATCTCAAACAAATCATGCTCGATCAAATCAACCAGATCAATCTCAATCATTCAACCGAAATTATGTCTTACAGTTTGCGGAAACCAGATTACAGTTCAAACTGAATACATTAAAGTCTAATTAAATATGACGTGAAATAATAAATAATTTCTACCCTAATTCAATGATGCTTTATGTATAGGCATATTCTCTCTTTCTAAACAGATACCACCTATACATTCGGAAAATTATATCTGATTTATTTGCACGTTCATTTACATACACACAAAATTGTTTCATAGAAACGTATTCGTTAACCGTTATAAAAACCCCATTAAACAGACTGGAAAGTAATAATTACTTATATACAACATAGAGTTAAGTTAAATTAACATGTTTTTAAGAATATCAAACTGATATAATGGAAATAAAAGGCAAAAGGTTTTAACGGTTTTATTATTGTACGTGAATTAACAATAAATACAAGTTTAAAATCAACGAATACGTACCAACTATCTGTAGAGCTGATCGTATGACGTCATCCTATAAGAGTAATAATACACTTTAAAAATCTTTATCGACATTTTGTTAGCAATATCAGGTAAAAACATATATATATATATATATATATATATATATATATATATATATATATATATATATATATATATATATAAAATAATACGCTTACCTTTAGAAGTATTTTTCCTTCAGCTATACCATATGTTGAACTGAAATATTTTTTATACAACGTGTCCACATGTAATCTCACTAAACACGATTTGTGAATGGTTGGATATAAACTGGCTATTACATTCCGATCATTAACTAATTTAGAAGGTAATATACAAAACCTGATTACTGCTACTCGTATTTAGCAGTTATGTTGTACTTATTAAATTTACTTTAAAAACACACAAATATTTTAAAAATTTTGCTAACACACACACACTCACATATGTACTTCACGTTATATTGATTTTTACCAGTTGAGATTAATAGCAATGTTAACTAAACGATTTAAAATTTCTAATCTGAAATAAGAGTGACGTAATCTAATTTTATTTGAAATTTCATAGAGAGCATCACCCTCATCGAGATTTTGAGATACATTCACCTCATCGTCTTCACCTTGAACGATTATATTGTAACAACCTATAAAGCATCTAATAACCCCTGACAGTTCTTATCGGACACTATTATTACATGGACATGAGGTTATCCCTAAATTAACTGGTTTCAGCACGGCTCTGCAAAATGCTGCATACTATTTAAATCTTTCAGTTCGTTCGCAGAAGTTGTACCGTATTCATTTCCTTCAATTTTATCTGCATTCTGTCTCGAGACTGTAGTACGTTTTTCTCATACATAAACAGAATCCTCAATACTGTGATGCGTGTAGCAGCAAAAACACGTTACCTAGCTAGTTTCACCTCTATATTATTTTACATGCATGCCTGGCCTTATCACAAATACATCCGTCAAAAAGCTAATTAAACATAACTCCACGGACTGGGCATAGCAAGCAGCGTTTCAAATTATGGCTTTTAGTCAACAAAATATTGCCTACAACTACATACAATCGACTATCATTGCTTTAGCACCAGGAGCAAACGAAAACACGCACGCACGCACGAACACACGTACGCACGTACGCACGCACGCACACACGCACGCACGCACGCACACACACACGCACGCACACACATACACACACGCACATATACGCAAACGCAAAAACATACAAAACACGAAAACACACCAACACAAAAAACACGCAAACACGAAAACACGCTAACGCGAAAACACGTAAAACGAACACACGCAAATACGAAAATACACAAATGAAAACACGCAAACACGAAAACACACAAACGAAAACTGTCATGCTATTTTGAACACCCTGTATATGTATTGGTTAGGTCTTTATCTATTTAGTTACATTCCGAATCTCTTCTTTTCTTTTCTTTCAATTTTAGTTTAAGAACTTACTGTAGATAATGAATATTTTGCTTGAATAGGTCGCGCTGTATGTAAGGAATCATAGGAGTGTGCAATTGTGCATTATCTTTACTCATTGTAGATAGGAGTTACGTATTTTTTTTGGGGTGTAGTTACGTAATTTCATTAATAAAGGTCAGTGTAGTTTTTGGGATTTTGAATACAATTTTCAGGTTAATGCCCGAATTATATTTGGGATTTTATTAAGATAAATTCGTTTGATTTTGTTACATAGTTTCATTACAAACAAGTGTTGTTATCGCGTTGGTGCCGTACTGTCGCATCCGTGCAGATGACCAATTTGAGAGTCGGAATGATGGTTTTCATCCATATAAATACTATCGGTGGGCGATTGATTGTACTTTTGCAATAACATATCCGTGTCGTGTCAAAGGGTTCGTGTTTTTTTTGTAGTGTGAACCTGAGGACTATTGAGTTTCGTGATTAATGAGACATAATTAGAGAACCCCTTTCCTAAAAGTTAAGTGTACGTAGTGAACGAACACCCAACCATACCAACTGATTAAGATTGTTTTGTTTGTAATTAAACTTACTAATTTAAGTTGTGTAAAACAATTTGCTGAGTGTTTTCTTAGTCGAACCTTAACATCTTTGAGTTAAAAGAAATTATTAAAGTGATCTAATCTAGTTACTACTGCTTCAATAAGTTACGAGACATTATTGGTGTCAGTTCTGGACAATTTTGTAAGTTAATTTAAAATCAAGTTGAATATGCGGTAGCGATCTACGGTATTGCCGTCATCAAGGAATAACGCCGAAGACCGTGGGCCCGCTCGAGCCTTACCCGACGCTTTCGTGGAGCAAGAATCATCTCCTAGTTGCCTGTGTGACCTAGGCAATTCAATTTATATTCTGTTTGTTGGTCTTGCGACCTGTGAGAATAAAATTTGGTTGTGTTTTATGTGGAATATTTTATGCAATGTGTGTTAACGGAGGAACCTGTTGGAAGTAATTATTGTTGAATTTACTGTGTCATTTTGTTAACATTCACGGACAGTTTCCTTTGTCTATTTAGATGCTATTTAAGGTGTTTATGATACTGTTAATATTTTATGCATGGAGGTAAATAAAATCTTACCTTAATTTCTTTACGTAAGATTTACATACGGACGTAATTCAGGTCTATAGACATTTTTAGGATACTATTTAGCTTAAGATAGTTTTGCTACTGGCCAGAATTCAATGAGGTAAAAGGTTAAAAGTAGACGTTTATCCTTTTATCCAAATTTTGTTCAAATTTTAATTGTTTTATTTTGAGTTAATAAATATTTATCTTAGTTACTGTTTTGGAGTAATTATTTTAATATTAAGCCTTGACAAAGGGTGATGATGTATTGCTCAAATAGGAAGCGTCGCCGAGAGAAGTTTGGAGTTTTCCTTTTGTTTTTTTTGTTTTGTTACAAAGATTAAGTTAACGAAACGTAACTTACCAGTTTAGAGAAGCTTCGTAACCGAATTGAAGCCAGTTCGGTATGTGTTATTTTGATCTGTTTAAGGAAGATTAGTAAGTTATCGTAGTGGGAACCTTAGTGATTTGTATTGAGTATTGAATTTGAATATTGCTGCACGGTGGTAAGTTTATCAGATTAAGGTGCAGATTTTGAAGCCCTTCAGGTGAAGCAGCATTACGGACACCTGGATCTATTAGCGTTACGATTTGGTAAGTGGGGTAAGCTGGGTCGGACCACCACGTACCGTCGTTTATTTCGCGTTTTAGAACACCCTAGTGTGCTCGTTTGGAATATCCTGGCGCCTACAGGGACCTACTTCCCCGATTTCTACCTTGGTAGATGGCGTATCCTACGGAGAAGAAACTGCTTTTCCCGACAGTCCCTCACCCGCACGCCGAGCTAGCCGTGCACAAACCAGGTTTATCTGTCACCTTATCCTAGTGAGCATTTTTACAGTAAAAAAAACAAAACACGCTAACACGAAAACACGGTAACACAAAAACACACAAAGGAAAAAAAACGCTATCACGAAAACACGCTAACACGAAAATACGCAAACGCGAAGACATACAAATGCGAAAACACGCAAATACGAAAACACACAAACGAAAACACGCTAACGCTGAAATTCGTAAAGCTGCAAACATGAATCAAGACGGGGAGGACCGTTAGGAAAAACAAGTTTATTGACAAAATTTAAGGAAAGCTTAGCGCTTGAAAATATATTATTATTATTATTATAAACAATACTTCATTTTTATTTAATAACAACCTTTATCGGTCTTCTTTTTCTTCTTGAATCGTGATTCGTCGCTATCATCATCATGGTTTTGAGATTCGTCCTTCTCCTCTACCTCATCGCTCTTCTTCCTCTTCTATGAATCATCACCCCCACCTTGGGTGTGAGATACATTCAGTTCATCCACGTCATCGTTTCCATCATTATCTTGAACAGTTATGCTGTAACAGTTTAGGATCATAAGCAGGAGAATAC
>JARFJB010000036.1:180000-282500 GCA_036346205.1 Vesta saturnalis
AGCTTTCTGGAGCTCAAAACAGAACAAAGAGCTCTAAAAAGAAGAGTTCTCCAAAAATGCAAGTGTCTCACTTGGAAAATTTTAGAAAAGTCGGAAGAGGCAACATAGATTACATCACGAGATCTCAATGACGAGGTAGACGAGGCACAGTATAAATAGTGGTTACGGTAATGGTCTAAATTTTAAATAATATAATCTTGAAATAAGTGTAAATGTTCTCCGAAGTAAATCATTAAACTAACTGGAGATACAAACCATTCTCCAAAAATAATGCCTTTGACTCAATCGGTAGATTAACGTAGGGTGGTTCAATCTTTTGATTTGCTTAATTACCACAATTTCTGCTCGATTACTTCCACTGAACATCAATATAAAAAAATTGCAATACAACACTAATAAAAAGATCTCGGACGCCAAGTTATTTTTTTATTATGATCGCAATAACTAAACCGAGGTCTACACTAAAAATTTTATCAAAATGTAAAAAATAAAATATATACAAACTATGTTTATTAAATATTTAAAGTTAGAATTATATTAAATATATCTTAAAAGCTATTTGTAATTACCTTATATTACTAAGTTATTGATATAGATACCTGTCACTAAATATAGTACTTCTTGAGAACCCCTAGTATTACAGAAATAAAAGCGGAAATGCAAACCGAGGTGATGTCATCTTGGCATCAATATTGCGCAATATCTTGTTTTAATAATATTTTACGTGGTACACCACACCCAAAAATTGGAATTTTCGTTCTAATAAATTTATCTTCTTGAAATTGAATAATTCATTTATTGCATTTTCTTGAATATTTGAATGCAAAAATTGCTATCGTAAAATCAATTGTAATTAAAGTAGAAAAATAATTGTAATAAAAGTGTAAGTCAAAGTAAAAATAAAAGAAAGTAGAAGTGCCTGAAAAGAGCAAATGTTTTAATTTTTTGTATAATGCGTTAAAATATCTTACCATCAAATATATGGCACTTTCACAAAATTTAGGTGGAAACCCAAAAAAAGCTTCCTAACAACACAACATTCAGCAGGAAGTAAAAAAAAATGGATGCTTTGAAATTAGATGATGATATAGCGGTGCGCAAAAGATATGAGCATAATAATTTAAAGTGGGAGTATAAACCTTTAAGAAGTATATACCCTTAAGAAAATATGCACTTAAGTTACACCAAAATGCAAATTAAGTTGCCTCATAGCTATAATGTAAAAATAATTAAAATTTTTCTAATATTTACAATTAAATGACTGAAGAACCTAAATTACTGTATATTTTAATACAACTCAATATGGTTTGTTACAACAGGAAGGGCCACCTTCATTAAATAAAATTCTGAAGGAAGTAGATGTAGCCGAAGAGACAAATCCTGAAACAGTTGTCTGTGGACAAGAACCAGTCAGAAGGCCAGTGTTCGTTAGAAGAAGTAAGCACGCAGAAAGACGATATTTATAAGGATCCTGTCCATTGGCCTTCAGTACTATCCGACAAAGTCAAATTATTAAAAATTATTATTAATTTTATTAAATACATAAATAAAAAGTTTACCTCGAGTAGGATTCGAACCTACGACCTAGAGTACCGCGCTAACCAACTGCGCCACCAAGGTTCAAGCCCCAATCGATGTAAATTTTGTCTTTATGTATGTAGAACTGATGTAAATTCTAAATATAAAGTCAAATTATGTTTAGTAAAATTACGCATAACGGAACTTACAAAAATAGATGTAAACATTCCCTTGGGTAAAGATTGCAGAGATTTTTCATCTGCATATTATGAAAAGGATTAAGTAACGGGAAAATAATTCCAAGAGTTTGGCTAGTCTACTCTATATTAAAACATTGCGTATTTTGTTTTATATTTAAAACCTTTCCTAGTACTTTTGTTGTTTGGTGCAACGATTGGATACATATATTTATCTGAAGCTATAGAGAGTCATGAAAAATCAAGAAGTCATATTTGTAATACAAAATCTTGGTTTGATTTAAATAAATCGATTCAATCTCAAACCACAACTGATTCGATAATTGAAAAATTGATAAATTACGAAAAAGGTAGGTTATCTGTGTTAAATTTTTGGCTGGTCAAGATTTAAGTTTAGAGATGAAAATAATAGGTTGCAAGAGAAACAAAATGTAAATTTTTTAAAATTAATTGAAACAGTTGCACAGTTTAATGATACGGTATCAGACCATACTTCTAGATTTAACAGAAATCCAACTCTTATTCCTCACTATTTGGGTGTTTATGTTCAAAATAAACCTGTTCCCTTTTAGGACAGAAGATACGAAATAATAAACCTGCTGAAAGATAGTAAATATTCCATTATTTTAGACTTCACGGCTGGTATAAGTCATCAGGACCAACTGTTAAGTAATAAATCAAAGCAAATTGAAATTAGGACCTACTTTTTAGAATTCATTTCAATATCTGGAAGGGGTATAATTAATGTTGATTTTTGTTTGCTCACATTTGTTTAGATGATCTAAGGGTACAGTGTTACGGTAATTGTGCAAACATGAAGGGTTGCAATAACGGAGTGCGAAAAAAATTATTGACTAAAACCCTAGAGCCTTCTATGTGCCTTGGGAAGCCCGCAGCTTAAACATTTAA
The DNA here is from genome assembly GCA_036346205.1 of Vesta saturnalis. Classification (NCBI taxonomy): domain Eukaryota; kingdom Metazoa; phylum Arthropoda; class Insecta; order Coleoptera; family Lampyridae; genus Vesta; species Vesta saturnalis. The sequence goes on from JARFJB010000036.1 coordinate 182,625, forward strand.
TCTTTAATGATTCTGCTAAATGGTCTTTACAAATAACAAGTTTTTTTGCAATTGTATAAGAGCTATACGTTCTCTTCTCTGCATTGACTGAACGGTGGCAGATGTTAAAAGCACAAATCCCTACTTTACCATTAAACCTTTGTAGGTACTAGGTGGGAACGCAGAATTGATGCATCAAAAGTTCTAATTATTGCTACAGATTGGATTACCATATAATGCATACAGTGTGTTCAACTGACAACCGCCCAACCTTCACTTTGAAAATAAAAAAAATTAGAAAATCGAGGGAACCGCGCCCAGTTTATTTGAAGAGGGGTAAGTTTTTGACAGGTAAGTCATTTTGAGAAGTTCCACCCTGTAATCCCCCCTTCCCTGTTTTAAGTTTAAAATATCATATGAGAAATTGTAATACATCATTTTAAAGATGTTAGTAGTCATATCGGAGGGGGGGGGGGTTCTAATCCACTTTATATAGGATTTACAAGTGAGTTTTATCGCCGTGCATGTACACGCCCCTCGCTTCAAGGTCACTCGTCCTGTCAAGGTCAAATTGGAAAGCTAAAAATAGAAATTGCAAAAGTAATAATGGCATCCTTATGATGTTTTCAAAGTCAAAATTGGAAAGCTAAAAATAGAAATTGCAAAAGTAATCATATTCTTATGGTGTCAAGGTCAAAATTGGAAAGCTAAAAATAGAAATTGCAAAAGTAATCATGATATTCTTATGGTGTTGTCAAGGTCAAAATTGGAAAGCTAAAAATAGAAATTGTAAAAGTAATCATTATATTCTTATGGTGTTGTCAAAGTCAAAATTGGAAAGCTAAAAATAGAAATTGCAAAAGTAATCATTATATTCTTATGGCGTCATATTACATTTCTTACAAATCTAAAAATAGAATTTTCAAGGTCAAAGATTATTGACCTGCATTGGTATCATATTACATTTCTTAGAAATCTAAAATTTCCAACCTGATGTTCGCCCTCCCCCTAACCGACCTACATTCGGGAAGAGAGAAAGGCGATGCCACTTCGTCTGTTCCATAAATAGACACGTATATCTTTACTAACATTCCGAACATACATAGAAACACATACATTTCCACTTCAGGTACAAAGTTTCCCAAATTTTAACAGTTTTGAGATTCTTGAAACTGCTATATTTTGCTGGCTAAATTGTTATATATATATATATATATATATATATATATATATATATATATATATATATATATATGCCAAAAGTGTAAATATATCGCATTTTAATGCAATTTCTATAACACTTCGTGTAATGCCCAAGCGGAAAATCCCTTTTCGGAAAAAACTCCTAAGCTCTTGCACACAGATACAGATATTCTGTTTATTCTGTTCTGTTTTGGCACATTCATACAGCACTCTGTAATATTATTTACCTTTCTTTGTAATATAAATAATAAACTCCACACATATATGCTTCAGTGCTGTTTTAAAAATTATGATGGGTAAGATGAAAATTTATTCAAACACGTTTCATAGAAACTTAAAATGTCTTTATTGCAGATTCAGTTGATTTCAATTTTAATTTAACGGATGACGTTAAGTAGAATTTTTTACGTAAAATATGCCTTAACTTTAATTTTCAGAAAAACAAATTATTAAACAATTGAAAAACAAATATCCAGACTTGAGTAAATGTTCGCTATGTTTAAGTTTTAAGTAATAATTTTCTTTAGCATGATATATTTTTAATTAATGGGAGAAATTTTGAATAATACCCAATATAAACTGTTCAAGGACGATGATTTTGATGGAACGATGTGGTTAATGAAAGTATTTATTGATATATTTTAATTCAACTTATTTCCTTTTTTTTGTTTCAGATAACATCCTGATTCGTTTAAAATGTTTTTGAAGTTAGTTATATATTTTTTAACTTTAAATAAAACAACTGCTTATGGTGGGACTTATATGACCACGATACACATGTTTTAGGTTTAATTTATCTTAACATTTATTACAATTAAAAAATATGTACAAAAAATTTCGCAAGAAAAAACTTGAGATGAATTAATAACATTTATTATAATTAAAAATGCGTACAATAAATTTCACAAAAAAAATAACCTAAACAAATATTTCCTAAAACCAAAGAGTATATAATATTATATACTCTTTGCTAAAACTACGTTACACGCTATGCATCTATGTCCTCCAGTGAACCCAGCACGTTTAAAACTTGAGACGAATTCATAACATTTATTATAATTAAAAATATGTATTGATACAAGCTATATAACTAATTTATTTCACAGATCGTCCTTATCGATCCATGATCGTTCAACCAAACTCCACCCCTTTACGAATAACTTATTCTTGGAGTGAAGCGCTTTTTTCACCAGGTACACATCGGGATACTTTGTTTTATGTAATTCATGTTCATAAAACCCTCCCAGTATGGGTTTTCCTTTCATGTCTTTTGCATGTACGTAGTGAGGTTAGTAATGCGAACTTTCACAATTTTAAATAGTTCACTAGACCAATTGGGTGTGTATCCTTTGGCAAAAATACTGTTAAATTTACCGACTCGTACTATGTCACCCACCGAATAACGATTCCTATCGAATATTTTTATGTGAGTGTAAGCCTCTAGCTTTGTATGATTAGCGGCATCTTTAGGCTTCATTTCGGTAGTTCTATGCTTACAATTATTGTAATCCATCGTAATGGTATCAATTGTATCAATTAATTTGTATTTACGTTGTACGCTGAATGACTTATATAGAACACCTTTAATGGATCTGATAACGCGTTCCACAATCGCAGCCTTCTTTGTGCTATAGGTGGAGTAATGGTTCACTCCATAACGCTGCATTAGTTTAGCAAAATGCTCATTGTAGGATTCTTTCCCTGCATCTGTCTGCAAATTGTTAAGTTTTCAACCTGGTTTGACGATTGTTTGCATAGCCTTGGCAAGTTCTATGTCCGTTTTCTATTTTATTTGGTCCACAAGTATTTTGAAAAACAGTAGATAACCACTAATATATATTTACAGCCCTTATTTTGTTTGGCATATGCGTTACATTCCGCTTGCTAAAGGTCATCAAAACCTTTAATTATCGTTCGACTTCGTTTAACATTTTTTCTTGCAAGTTTGTGCAATTCGTTGATCAGTTTTAATTTTGACATGCCACTAATTTATCCACAATTTTTTTAAGTTGATGCAGTTTTTGCTTAGGCCGTTAAAGACACGTTAGAGTTTCCTTTAAAAGCTTTCTGAACTACATGCAGGCAAAAATCAAGATATCCTTTACTTATAGCATCACCATCTTCTTCCGGGTCCGCCAACTATGCCAAACGATTTCCAGCCAAATTGAACCTGGTTGATAAATAATATTGCATAGTGATTACATCTTGAGGACCTATGGGATTGGCAACATTGCTGAGTCTCTTATTCTCGATATAGAATTGATTATCCCCGATCAGTTTAAACTGAGGAGTTAATTTATTGAATTGATATCGGACATGCGAACGTCCAAATTTGTCAAGGGGCATTTCAGTTGTGATATGTCGATGTCAATGCATTCTCATTTATAGTGTTTAAAAAACGGCTGTTTAGGCTTTCAATGTATCCATCTTCATATAGTACTTCTACAATTGATATTATATCATTTACGAGACCGGTGTTTCCCGCTAATTTTTCCGCCCACTATACCTCTAGATCGCGAAGCAGTGCATGTATATCGTTCCAATACTTATATTCAATCTGTCTGTTTGTTAATTCTTTAAAAAACATACCACCACCTCCTTTAGTTGTGGGTGATGATAGCAGGGGTTTGATCATTTTTTTATACTTTTTGCTGCCGTTTCCCCGAATTTGTCTACCTTCATCATAATCTCGCTTTACAACATTCGTAGCTTCTATAATACTTCTATAATCTTTTCTATCGTTTGAATTTACTAGATGTAAGTCGGTTCACTCATAATAAGCAGATCATATAAACCCCGAGTCCCTTTATACGTTACACCTTTAATAATTATATCATCTCCTTTAATTGTGACGGGAGGATTACCAATTGTCCATTTGTCTGTTTTAATGTCATAGTGGATACCATACTCATGATCCTCATAATATATATATATATATATATATATATATATATATATATATATATATATATATATATATATATATATATATATATCAGGTAATTCATTGTACTGCTCGAGAGATTCTTCTGAAAAGGGTTCATTATGGGGATCATCTGTGACACTAAGAGGTTTTTCTTCCTCAGTATTAATCTCTCCCACGATAGATGTATTTAAGAATGATGGTGTACGAAGACCTGGAGAAGAATTTCTTTGAAAAAACGGTAGCTGAGCTAGCGGGCTAGTGGTGGTAGTAGCACCCTTATCATCAGTGAAACCAGGAGTCCTTTGAGCTAGCGGACTAGTGGGGGCAGTAATACCCTTATCACCCGGAATCTTTTGAACTAGCGGGCTAATGGGGGTAGTAGTATGTTTTCTTGGAAATATGAACAGGGGTAGCTTTTTGGGTTTAACGTCAATGGACTCCTTTATAATTGTATTTACTATTTCAGTTAGAGGTTCTATTAGAGGCTTATAGGTATGTTCAAATGTTCGTTAATTATTAATCCGTGCAGTTTTAAGACTGTTGTATTTCTGCCGTATTATTTTACGAGCTTGAACAATTTTTTTCTGTAACAACATCTCCTTGTTATCCATTGTAGCAAAACAGGTACCGGTTTACTTCAAACAGATAGCTGTTTACACTAAACAGGTAGCTGTTAACATCTAAGCGGATCAGTAACTACTACTAAACTACCGAAAGCAGTTTCAGATATTATATATTCATCAAACCTTAAAACAGGTCGAAACAGGTACCTGTTTTCCAGAAACAGCTCAAAACAGGTCAAAACAGCTCAAAGGCAGGTACCTGTTTTCCGGAAACAGGTCAAAACAGCTTAAAACCGGTACCTGTTTCTCAAAAGCAGGTAGCCGTTTCCCACAGAAAAGCTCAACTGAACGGAGCAGTTTAAGGTATTAGATATTCATCAAATCTTTTCCTATAGCTACCATTATGAACCTCAGCATCCTTGTTTATGACCATGAAACCGAACGGATCTGCCCAACACTTTGAACACATGTCCTGAAACAATTTCATGCTTACGATGGGACTTATATGATCCTCATACACGTGTTTTAGGTTTAATTCATCTTGCTCAAATAATATAATTATATTCGCATTATCACAAATTAGTTGCTTTTGAATTTTACTGTAAGTTTGACCCAAATAGAAACAATCAATATCGTTATGTCTACCCATAGAAAAATATGCCCTAATGTTATTTTGCTTTTCACAAGCGATATCAACGAAGATAAAAATTGAGTTTGATTTTGCACAATTAGGCTCAATCACATCTTGATTATCACTGAAGGTAAGGTAACCTATATCCCTCATTGGAAGTAAGATTTCTTGTAAAAGTTTGTACTTAATTTGATTCAAAGACTTAGAGTGTACGTATACATGTTTAAATTTCAAGCCATTTTTCTCGTTAATCAGATTGATCATTGCGTTTGTTTTACCGCAATTGGATGGACCGCATATAATGCCGCGTATTCTATTAGGAAGTAAATCACCATGTTTTGACGTAATAGACTTTTCATCATCATCAAAGTCTTGATTTTGAATTGTTTTTTGTTTCTGAGCACCTACTTTCACCTTTGCTGGTGGATGAAATAAAACTAAACGAATAATTACATCTTTATTTATATACTAGACTATATTACAATAACTAACACTTCTCCAGGGAGTGTACTGTAATGCACAATAGCGTCATGGAGAATAAGACCATAGACAAAGATTCAATTATCGAAAGGTGTTAGAGATTCCATTTCCAATTTTATATCCACTGTGGAGTTTTTTAAGGATTCATTTTGTTTAGAGCAGTCCATTATAAATACTGGACATGATTTGAATTCGGTGTAGTCGAATAATGCATCTTTATCATCTTCACCATAGTAATCACATTCGAATTTCAAAAAATTGTGATAGGTGGGTATGTATTGGTTAGCAATAAAGTTCAATTGCATTGCTTCATATGGATAATACTCAGAACTCAGATGTACTTTAAGGCTTCTGATGTTAACGTGATCAAAATTTCTTGCTCTTGCCGACTTTGTATACCTTTTACCTTGTTGGAATGCAGCAATTATCCAACGCGATTTTTTCAGTTGCGTTGACGTTTTTATTGGCCATATGTCTGATGTTGCTTATTTTAAAGCAGGTAATTCATATAACTCCCATTGCCGAAATGGGACAGTAATAATAGAATTCTTATTGATTCCTTCAAACAAGTCAAGTTTCGCAGCGTCATCGAGTGTGAAGTGTGGTACTTTCCATTGAATTTTATTTAAGGTTATTTCCGCATCACCTTCACCATAGTAGCAGTTTGTATCGCTTCTAGATCGAATTAAAATCAATTATTGACGCATATTCACGATAATTTGACGATAATCCTCCATTACAAAATATGTAATTTAATGGTATGCATACTATAAAATTTTTTTTCCATTTTCCTCATCGAATTCTACTTGTAATGGTTCTTCGTTTTTGGTGACCACCCCAAATGGTTTAGTGCTTTGCTCATGTTTGCCGTTAAGAAATATATCCCTTAAGTGCGGATGTTATTCCTAGATTTTTGTAAACATCCACTCTTTGACCGCCTAACTCATAACGAATTTCTTCGAAAAGAAAGTTAGGAAAATTGTTAGTTAAGTTGGATCCTTTTCCTTTATCTCCTTTTTTGAGCACAAGTTTACCTTCTATGTACAAAAAACTATCGTACGTAGCCGTAATTACATCTTGACTTTGAATTAAGATGCGTATTTCCTCGGAAGGCTCATATTTGGAAGATCCATAAGGAAGATAAGTGTGAATATCCGATTTAATTATAGTATCATCAAAATGTACGTTTTGAAACACGTTTAATGAATCGGTCATTATCGCTTATAGCACCAAATTGTAGCAATGCTTTAACTTAAGCCAAAGTATAACTAAAATGATGTTATAACAAATTATACTGTAATACAATTACAACATTAAAATAAAGCGTCAAATTGTAACCTTACAATAATGTTGTCAAAGTATAAACATGTATAGTTTGTTATAACATCATTTTAGTTATACTTTGGCTTAAGTTAAAGCATTGCTACAATTTGGTGCTATACTTTGATTTGACAAGTAATTCATCACTATAAAGAACATCAACTAAATAATTAAAATTCGACCTCGTAACACATTATATAACACACTCAATAAAGTTCCTTATATAAACACATAAAATACCAACTGTAAAACTAACACTCCTTAAAATTCTGTTTACTCTTAACATAAAATCAATCAAAAAATATAAACAGCCACAAATGAGAATAATTAACATTATTGAAACAACAGCATGTCCCTTTTCTGGCCCCACAGAAAATATTAACACAAATGTAATAAAACAATAAATTTCAAGTAATAAAAATCAAAGTCAAGTAATAAATTTAAGTCCCTGCTCGGGCGCCAAAGTATAGCACCAAATTGTAGCAATGCTTTAACTTAAGCCAAAGTATAACTAAAATGATGTTATAACAAACTATACTGTAATACAATTACAACATTAAAATAAAGCGTCAAATTGTAACCTTACAATAATGTTGTCAAAGTATAAACATGTATAATTTTTAAATAATGTGCCTCTGACTCAGTGGTAGAATAGGGAGGATTCTAATAAATAATTTACCTACCTGAGATGCTAGTTGTTTCGTTCTGCTGGATTATTTTCACTTATTGGCAAAAATTGTTATCAAATATTATAAATAAAATATTAATTTCTCGAGAGCCATGTTATCTTTGTCCAGGAAAATAACAAAACCTTAAATAATGAATACTAAAAACATTTAACAGAAATGAAAATAACAATTTACATAAGTTTATTTAATAAAAAATTGTTGAAAATGAGATAAAATTCCGAAGTTTACAACTAAACTATATAAAAAACACTTTACCTTATAACTGTTTATAAACTGCATGGGTACTATGAAGCAGAATGGTTGTAGTAAGGTGATGTCTAGCTTAGGTATCCATTTAAAAAATTTCTTGTAAGTTAGATTGCCAAATTTGTTTGTACCGGGGTGTAGTTCTAACGTTGTGAAGGTAACTCATGTAAAACTTGCTGTTTAGAATAAAAATAGATTAAGGTATACCCTTATATGTGCCATTAAGATTAAGTAAGTAAGTATACAAATTAAATACTTTAAAAAATTAAATATTGAAAAGTGTAATTAACGTGTTTAAAAAAAATTAAAATGTGGTGGTGGTGTAGTGGTGCCTAAAAAACAAAGGCTTTAGCCTTTAATATTATGGAAAAACAACTTACCACCATAAGATGGCCACAAATATAAAAACTAAATAAAAATCATTCTTGTTGTATAAACATTCAGCAATAACTGAATTACAAAAGCTTTCTCAACAACTCAAGTATAAAATTTTCTTGCGTTGCGCTGTTACATAATATCAATCCAATTTTTTTAAGACAGGGAACTAGAACTATTTATATCATTTACACCCAAAATATATGTTCTATGAAATGCCAATTAAATTACCAGTTTTCAATTTTATATAAAAATTATTCAAAATTCCTCTAATTTTTACGCAAAATAAATTAATGATCTTAGATTAATGTAGTTTTTTTATACAACCACAAAAAAAGGTTGTTACACGCTGAGAACTTTTAGACCAATTGACGTTAAACAGTTTTTCTCTGCAGATGTTAACCTCAATGAAGGTTGATGGCTAATTAATGACTTACTGTAGGGATGATGTCTTTTATGTGAATTTTTGAATAATGGAATTGCTCCTTGTTTAATTCTTAGACCCATGTTCTTTTAGTTCTAAGAGTACTTTGAATTAATGTCTTACTGTAGGGATGATGTCTTTTGTATGAATTTTTGAACTTTAGTAAAATCGATATCTCAAATGAACTGTTTATCTCACATTTAAGTGTATTGTTGTTTGCTCTGATGCTAAACTTTTCTTAGATTTTAGATAATCGTTAATTTCATCTAACTCATATGCACCATGTGGAATATTAATCACTTGCAAATGAGATCGATCTGTTCTAAAATAAAATCTATCGTTGTCTGTGTAAATGTTTCTAATGCTGTTACAGCCGTAAAATCCGACCAATCCAATAACGTATTTCTTCCTCAAATCTAGCTCTATCGGTGGATAGAAGTTGTAGCTAGCTGTGTTACCTACACCTTCTAAACTGATTGTTATTGACGTAACTGAGAAAATTTGATGTTGTATCGATCATCTATATAAACATTTCAGGCAAATAATTGTATTAAATTCTTGATCTTGGTTGTAATTATAATAAATTTTACATCCCCGAAAGTAGCTAATCACTTCGAATGGTGGTGGAAGATTACCGAAACTATCGTAATACTGTAATGATCCTGCCTGAATCCTTATAAATTTTCCATTCCTAGAAATATATGATATCAATCCTTATTTCCAAATTGTTTCCACAACTGTTTTATTACATTATTTAAAAATGTTATCAGTTATTATCCTGTTTCCCACTCTCAAAGTTCCCCTTTATATACCAGATCCCCAGCCAAACTAAAGAGAGTATTCTTACAAACCAGACTTATTTTGCACTTATTTACCAGACCAGATTTAAACCTACCCCTTAATTATATATCTACTCCTAGCTTTACTTATTTATACAATTCTCACCTGACCAGACGTTTACACACCTATTTATATTCATATTTACTCTACATTAGGTATGGGAATTACTCTAGGAACTTTTTCTTTCCTCCTAAACGTTTTACCACACATATTGCCGCTGAAAGGTCTGACTTTACTGTATCTGTGAAATTTCCGTTAGATTTAATTTTTTTAGCTATTGTTTTTCGTAAATTTCCCCCATTCTTCTTTTTCTTCTTCAGATTAGGTTGACGTTTACACACCATTCCTAACTTTCTTTTTGCTTTCGTCATGGTACTGACTGCTAAAGCTGCAGTTCGTTCACCTAACGTTGCGTCTGCGCCCCCAAGCTTTTTTTTGTAAAATTTTATCTGCTTTTTGTCTACTTTCTAAATCTCGGTAACCTCTGTAACTGATATCATGAAGTTTGCACTGAGCATCTAACTGATTAATAACGGGATCACCGCACGCGAGCCGTTTCTCTAATTTTGTACCAGGGCCGCAATACTGGTAATCAGGTAAATGCAATTCAAACGGAAGTTTATTGATTGGAGTATTCACTAAACCACCACCACCTGCACTCTTTCGCTTCCTACCTAATATTGTATAACTAGATGGATAACACAGGGTATTTATACCTAAATCAAAACAAATCATAGATATTTCTTTATTTAGTGAACGCTATACATTGGATAAGCAGGAAGATAATACAATATTTCCATTAAACATACAGTGTTATGTGAATTAATATTATACTTGGCATTTATACCATCATCAATGTCTTTATAAATGTCATCGTCACTACCATGAAATTCTCACGAAAACGACGGTAGTCAACAGCTTGTTGAATGAACTTTTCATAAAAACACACCCGATTGTAAGATTCAAGAAATTGCAATCTATAGCTTATTATATCCTTTAAATTGAATATTTCTTATACAATGTTGATCATAGATTATATCTTCTTCTTCGTTTACATTTGACCAATCAATTTTGTTTTCGATTTCTTGGGATCGGAAAAACAGTACTTCTACATATGAATGCCATCTTAGAACCTCATTCCATTCCTTGATATCCAACACTACATTATTGCCTTGATCACAGTTGCCACACCCCATACGCACTACTGGTGCAAGATTGAGGTGTGTTTTGCATGATGAGTATCGTTCGATGGTTTATAATAAGCACAATCGATTAAGTATTCATTAGTCGCTTGTTTGTACAGTTCATCCTTATGTTAAGACCGGTCAGTTTTAGGAGAAGAATAACCTTCATCTTGTTTCTCTTCATTTTTACTACTACTACTACTACTACCATCACTATTTTTATGCCACCAACAACAAAATGTTGAATTATTATTCATATTGTTACCACAATGATGTAAGATACCCATACATAATGGTGAACTTCTGAGTTTGGATCGCTCCAGAAATGATTTTATTGCTGCTTGCATAACTTTACTTGCTCACTATTCCACTATGACTAAACACACGCTGCAGTTTGTAGAGGAAAAATGTGTCCTTTAGTACTTATCGCAACTTGTTAAATACCCCACCCTGAGCTACTTTCAGTTTAGACTATTGACCTTGACACAACACAACACACATACACACATACCAACGCACGCACGCATGCACACACGCACGCACGCACGCACGCACACACACACACAGCTCGCTGCAGTTTATATAAGAAAAACGTGTCCTTGACTACCTATCGCAACTTGTTAAATACCCACCTTGAGCTCCTTTAGTTTAGACTATTGACCTTGATCTACTTATTAGGATATACAATAACCTAGCACTCTTCTCGTTTCCTGTGACCTTGAAAAATTTTAGATTTCTAAGAAATGTAATATGATACCACACCCCATACGCACTACTGGTGCAAGATTGAGGTGTGTTTTGCATGATGAGTATCGTTCGATGGTTTATAATAAGCACAATCGATTAAGTATTCATTAGCCGCTTGTTTGTACACTTCATCCTTATGTTAAGACCGGTCAGTTTTAGGAGAAGAATAACCTTCATCTTGTTTCTCTTCATTTTTACTACTACTACTACTACTACTACCATCACTATTTTTATGTCACCAACAACAAAATGTTGAATTATTATTCATATTGTTACCACAATGTTGTAAGATACCCATACATAATGGTGAACTTCTGAGTTTGGATCGCTCCAGAAATGATTTTATTGCTGCTTGCATAACTTTACTTGCTCACTATTCCACTATGACTAAACACACGCTGCAGTTTGTAGAGGAAAATGTGTCCTTTAGTATTTATCGCAACTTGTTAAATACCCCATGAGCTACTTTCAGTTTAGACTATTGACCTTGACACAACACAACACACATACACACATACCAACGCACGCACGCATGCACACACGCACGCACGCACGCACGCACACACACACACACACACAAACACACACACACACACACAGCTCACTGCAGTTTATATAAGAAAAACGTGTCCTTGACTACCTATCGCAACTTGTTAATTACCCACCTTGAGCTCCTTTAGTTTAAACTATTGACCTTGATCTACTTATTAGGATATACAATAACCTAGCACTCTTCTCGTTTCCTGTGACCTTGAAAAATTTTAGATTTCTAAGAAATGTAATATGATACCACTGTAGGTCAATATTTGACCTTGAAAATTCTATTTTTAGATTTGTAAGAAATGTAATATGACGCCATAAGAATATAATGATTACTTTTGTAATTTCTATTTTTAGCTTTCCAATTTTGACCTTGACACCATAAGAATATAATGATTACTTTTGCAGTTTCTATTTTTAGCTATCTAATTTCGACCTCGAAAACACTATAAAAATATTACTTTTGCAATTTCTATTTTTAGCTTTCCAATTTGACCTTGAGATGACGAGTGACCTTGAAGCGAGGGGGGCGTACGTGCACGTCGATAAAACTCACTTGACCTTGTAATGTAAATCCTATACAAAGTGGGTTAGAACTCACATACATTACAACGCATTGACTTCTTTTTGGTTAGTCAAATTAGAAAATATTTCTTGTATGACACATATTCCTTTACTTTCAACTTCGTCAGTAGAACTCATATATTCAGTAGTAGCATTTATTAAGCTAGAATCGCTGCTTTCTAAAGTATATCTGTTTTCTGTGGATATTACAGAAGAATATTTGCCTAAAATATACCACCTCAATCGATACTTAAACTCTAAGGGCGATGGATGATCGTTCGATCTCTCCGTTCCTCTAATATAGGAAAAAAAGTTTTCTAGCACATCTTGATTAAGTCGAGCAGTTAAAATCCATTCGACGCTATATTTTTTATGTAAATAGCCATACATATGGACTAAAGATGAATTTGAAAGAAGAATACCCTTTTAAAATGGAATTAGGGTATTATGGCCCTTATCGTATTTGACATTTGTTCTAGCAGGTTTTTCTGATTTTTCAAATCTGTGCCGAATGCATTTTTATTAGGGCAAATTTTGACTTTGGGTTGAACAGTCAATACCAGTCGTTAAATAATTGCGTTACTTGATCCGCCTTTTTCTATTCGCTGTTTTTGGTGTCAGACCCTTATTTCTATAATACTCAATCGCTATAGCGACCGAATTTGAAAATACTTAAGCATCCGGTCTTACACGTGGGCGCATACTACCTTTCAGATTCAAATATGTAATGATCCTGGGAATCCGTTACATAAAGTTTCCTATTCTAGAAAATAATTCCTATCAAACTTTATTTCCTAGTTATTTCCACGACATTATCATTATTATTATTTATAAATGTTATCAGTTGGCATTGTTATTATCACACTCTAGCTTTCCCCAATAAATCTAAATCTAATAAACCTACCACCTCACTTATTTACTTATTCTCAATTATTACACTTATTCGCATACTTACACCTATACCTGTTTTATAAAGCATCCAGCATTCTGACCTGTATTACCAGAATACTAAACTCATATGAGCGTGTGTTCACAACAACTAGACATCCTTTTCACTGTACGCTTTGTATAACATTAGCTTCATATCAGACATATACACCATTATCCATCATTCTACATTCATACCACTTTCGTTTAATACTCAAAAAAATCTGATCTACCTGTCCTACCAGAACATGCCACCTTTTTTACACCATCTACCTTTATTCAATACTTATACCTACTCGTACAACCACCTACTCGTAGTCACGTTTATTTAAAACGCTCTTGGCTGCTTTTAGCACCGAGTCCGGTATATAGACGTGTCTAAGGCACGTTGTACTTAGTTTGCTGGAGGCCTCGCACCTTATTATTAGGTACTGGTAATTGGATAACACACATGCAAAAATTTGTGTTCAAACAGGTTTATCTTGGAAATAACACATTATTAATACTACCTTTGTAGGTCGTTTATTTTTTTTTTGATCATTTTTTTGGAACGTTTATTTATTTTTTTTTTTTTGAACTTGAGGACTGGGAATCCCATTAAGGAGTCTAAGTTAAGCAGATCGGAGACAGGTTTATCCTGTTTGGTATTGGTTATATTAATAATAAGACCACCAATACTGAATTAATATATCTACGGATTAGCAATAATTATATGTTAGACGTGTGTGTAGGTCGAGATGTCGGTAAATAATGTTTGCCTTCTGCGGGTCAATCAGTGTTACCACATTGTCTGAAAACCTGTGTATTCGTAACACCTCTCTGTTTTACTAAGTCATTACATAATCTTTGAAGTGAAGGTGCCTTTTAATTACTCTCCCAGACTTTGTTGTAGTAAGGTTTTGATTTCCGACTCCATTACCGTCATTTACATCTTCAACAATATCTGGATTCACATTTTCCGATACATTATTTATAAGATTTATATTAACAGGATTAATCATCCGAGGTTCATTTAATGAATTCGAAGATGCTTAAAATTGCGTAAACAGATTTTATTTTGTTCCGTACGAGCTAAATACGATCTGAAATTCTCATGCTTTGCAACTATCTTTGCAGGTCCCCGTGTTTTACTTAAATGATTTTGCATCGTTACATTTTGATATTTATTAAAATGAGGGTACACAAGAACGTGTTGATTATGATAAGCTTCAATTTGTTGATTATATCATGAGCTACTGCACGTACTGTTATGTTGCCAAAAGATGCTGATAGGACTGATCCTAGTAATTGGCGACCTGTGACTATTTGATCGTCAATACAACGTTTATTACATCATATTATTGCCAAAAGACTTATGAATGAACTAAATCCTAATAAATATCAACTAGGCTTTATACATCCAGAAGGTCTCATAACAAACACATTGGCACTTGAACATTACATTCGTAGTAGATCTTTGAATGGGAAAACTTATAATGTTGTTACACATGATTTACGAAAAGCTTTTGATTCCATAGCTCATTCATCTATTGAAAGAGCACTTATGAGACCTAATGTAGATAAAAATGTGGTCTAATATATTATGGAAACATCAGATAAAGTAAAATTTCTATCAATAATGCAAGGTAACGACTGACCAAAAATTTTAATAGTAAAATAAAGTCTATTATCAAACGGAAGGGATGCACATACTGGAGCAACTGTAGTTCTACATGAAGACATGAAAGGATTAACTGTTAAAAGCCACTCATCAACAGGAGATGAAAATTGAAACTTATTTCTAGAATGTGGGATATTTTTGGATTTGCCTCGTTTGGGTTTAAATAAGGTATTCACCGAGGAAATTATTTGTTGTTGGTTGGGGGTTGTTTGTCTAAATCGGTAGGTTTTCGATTGGTTCTCATAATTCGGAGATTGGTTTTCGGTACCGCACCTGTAGGGTTTGAGCTGGACGAGAAATAGACGGAACGCAGGTTTTTTTTAATTACAACTAACACAAGAATTACTGTAGCTACCTTTTCTACCACACTTAAAAACAAAAAGTTGCCGAGGCTCAGAACATTTACGATGAGTGTCCTTTCTTATCATAATTCGAACATATACTGGACGAAATAACTTGAACTTCACTAACTGTATTGTTTCAAAGCTAAATCAGGTCCTAAGAGACCAACACATTTTCTAGGATGTGACTTATACCTTGCTGTTTAATTCATTAATGGATGAGAATTTTTTAATACCAATATGGGATGCAAAATATGGGTTTAAATTTCTTTTAATGTGTGAAACAATTTCTGTTTCAGACTTAGGGATAGGTAATCTTTTAAAAAGTACCTGAACTGCAATAATATACGTTATAAAATTCTCTTCTACACCTTAAGTACGTTGCTGAATTTCTAACAAAAGATCATACTCATGATCAAAAGGTAAAAAATCTCTTTTAAGTAACTGAACTAATTCGGACCAAGTACTAACTGTATGTTTTGCATTTATAAACTACTGTAAAGCTATACCGGAAAATAAGTCTTGTGCTGACACAAATAAATCTGGATAACTTACATGACGAGATTCACATAAGTCTTAGACTTTCTCTAAAAATGACATAACACTTTCACGAGGTTCCTGAAAATTGAAGTTTCATAAACTGTAACAACTGAAGCATCTGTACATTCGTACGTTCTAACAAAATACCATTAATCAAACATAAATCTGAAATGAACCTCTCTATACTCGATTTCGTACATCATTAAATGGACAACAATCTATTCGTCTCTTTAAATGTGTTAAACGCGATTTAAATCTTAAACAATCAACTGTAGAAGGTAAAAAATTATTACTAAAGGCTGCAAAAATTTCATCCAAAGTTTTTGAAATTTCTGTAACGTCTAAATTTAAATCTGAGGGTATAATTAATTTTTCACAAGGTAAATGTTTTCTGTTGTAAAAATACCACGTAATTGAATTACATATTGATCCAGAGTTAAACAAGGTTTTATTCCACGAGAAAGTAGTTCTGAAACAACTACATACTTCTTTAAATGTTGAGCATTCATTTTGAATTATACGTACGTAAAATTCACAAAAATTTAATAACATAAACACACAATAAAAACATAAGGTATAACACAACGTACATAAATAGAAATCCTGTAAATGTAAACATAATATACAAAAGCAAAATTCAATATAAAAATATAGCCTGTAAATGAAAACGTACAATGCACAAAAGAGAAATTTAATATAAATACACTGTAAATACAATTTGGGCGCCAACTTATATCAAATACAAAATTAGGTGTAATTGATTGTTATATTAAAAAGGTCGATTGCACCACGGTATATCTCAGTAAGGTACAAACTTATGAAACTTACTGTAATTGAGAGCTCATTGATTTTCAGATCGTGAGGGAGGCAGAGATTTATCCGTAAGTATAACCAGTAAAGCATTTGTTTTGTTAGACGCCACTCAATTTGTATGCTTAATAATTAAAATACAACAAAAATTGAGAAAGCTGTGCCTTATTAACGTAGTAGGTAATCTGAATAAACACTAAACAACTGTATTTATATGTATACTTAATAAAGCAAAATATCTGATTAATATCAGCATAAAATAACTAAAACTATATTTCTCGTAAAACTTTAAGATCTAATGAATACAATAAACTTGAAAATAAAAGCAATTATTAAATTAGAGTTAACGTTTCGATTTATTCTAAAATCATCGTCTGAACTTGTTTTCAATCATAACATTGACCATAAAGATTTTTCTATTATTGGAAGGGCAAATTATAATTCGGTACTAGCCATTAAAGAAGCTCTTCATATATTTTTGTCAAAGCCGACATTAAATATACAACAAGACATGACTTGCTTGGAATTACTTAGATAATACAATTTTTCTAAAACTGACAGTCAGGTTATGTCATTGTTGTCATATAATTTTATTTCAACTTTGATGTGTTTTATAAATTCGTTTTAATCTTTTTGTCTTTTGCACATATGTTAAGTTCAGACGATGATTTTAGAATAAATCGAAACGTTAACTCTAATTTAATAATTGCTTTTATTTTGAAGTTTATTGTATTCATTAGATTTAATGGAAAGTCCCTTTCTACTTATATTAAACTTTAAGATTTTAAAATTGCTAAATTAAACACAATTGTACAAGCTTATAATCTATATTTACTTAAAATTCAAAATGAAATATGATCAACACTGTATTCAAGAATAATACGTATACGTACTATGTCAACAAATATTACGGTTAATGTAGGTTATGAACTCAAATGCTTTCATCTTAGGAACAGAAAACAGCAATAACTTCGTCTTAAAGTGCACTGTAGTAGGAGAAATTCATTTCTCATTCATAAGATACACATACGATGATTTCCATTTGCCAATAACGTACAAATAAACGAACTATAGACCATATATGAAGGTAATGTAAGTTCCATAATATGAACGTAAGGTGAAGTACGATAATCTTCATTTGTCTTCAACGTACAAATAAACAAACTGTAGACCATATAGGAAGGTAATTTTTATGTCTCCCATGTAGCATTAATGGAGAAACTAGAAACGCAGGAGTACTAACAGCCATCGGTAATAATATAGATGTATTCCCATTTTTAATTATTCCAGACAAAAATTGCTTATCATCCTGGTCATGCACTCCATTTTATGAATTTTTCCGTAATATCATGCAGCACGATTTTACAACTAACAAAATTATTTAAAATTTCGGCTTTTTCCCAACACAAGCGGTTTCCTTAATGTAGAGGCGTACCATTGTTGCAAAGTAATGGTGATACAATAAGTTCAAATGTTAAAGCTATTGCTTTGGCATTTGCTGATATCATACCTTTAGAAGAAAATTACATAAATATGACAAAAACATTGGACATTGCAAACAATTTTTTTTAATCTGCAGGAATGGATATAAATCCAAAAAAATTTAATTCAATGTCTACTGTACTCATCCAAGGAAAATCTATACCAAGATCTATACTTATTTTCCAGATTTCTGGACATTACATTCAATGTTTTGGTAATTTTAATACTTTTAAATGGTTAGGTCGTCAGTTTGGTATATCTGGAGCGGTTAAACCAAATTTATTTAATTTGTTAAATTGGTTATGTAATTTAAAAAGAACCCCATTACAACCTAATCAAACCTTATTCCTCTATTATTTTATGGTCTACAGAATCCTACTATAACTGCCAAAGTTTTTAATTAAGCTGATCGCAATGAAGAAAATATTACATCTTAATATGCACACGGGTAATTTACATTTTTATGCGAGTGCTAAAGATGGTGGATTAGGTACTCCTGAACTACGGAGAGATTCCTTTTATTTTATCTAATAGAGTTAAAAATTTAACGATGATCCTGTTACGAAAGCAATTATAGAAAATCAAGATCCAACTGAAAATTGCATAATAAGAGTAGAACGTTTAGTTAAAGGTCCACCAGATGTTTTCTGGCGCGAAGAACTAAAATCTAGAACTTTTATCCTGGACTTCAAGACGCAGTACATGATTCAGCGAGTCGTTCTTGGCTTTTTAACCCTCCTCGTGGTTGGTGTGGTCAAGATTATGTACTTTCAATACAACCACGTACAAGTAATGTTCCATCGAAAGGTTTACCTTATATTATTAATGAAGAAAAACATTTTAGAGGTGGTTGTGTACGTATCGAGTCTTTATCACAAATATTTCAAGGTTGTTCCATTACACAATATGAGAGAATTAAAGGACATAGTGGAGTTACTATTCGATGTCCAAACTCGGAATCGTAGCAGTTTGACCGCGCTGCGATCTGTTGGGATCAGGCCCTTAGCTGGGGGATTCGTTGTCCTAGAGGACCATAAGACCCCCCCCCCTGTACGAACGAAAACCTTAGTTTTTTCCTGTCGCGATATAGAGGGCGAGAGGAGAAACTGGAAGGAAAAAGCATCAAACTCCTCACAAAGAGTCCGTCACTTCCATAAAAATGCTACTCCAACGTTTAACGGGGTTTAAGACAAATAAAGGGCAACACAAAAAGGAAAAGAAAGAGAAATAGATTAAAGAAATGAAAATGAAAGAAAGGAAAAAGAACGAAGGGGAAAAGAAAAAGGGAAAAAGAAAGAAAGGAAAAAAGAAAGAGAAAGTTCGATCTTTTTGTTGCGAGCTCCAATGTACCTACCTAGCGTCGAGACATAGACAGATCTAATGTACTTACTTAACTCCGATGTACTTACTTAGATACGATATACCTATTTAGCGCTGACACGAGACAGCTTCGATGTATAAAGTAGCTTCGAGGCAGGGAAAACTCCGATGTACCTACTGTGCTCCTAGAGGGACAACCCCGATATACCAACGTAGCTCCGTTAGTTCGTCTGGCGTATTGATGACGGAAGCAGCCACGACCGGTCTAACACCCGAACCATCTTCAACACCTCGGCGTCGTTATCAAGAAGAGGCGCGTTGATCACGGTCCGTATACATTACCGGTTGCCTCATTCTAGTTGGCGCGGGGAAGTGTGGAGAGCTACTGTAACGTCAGTGGTATGTTGGCATCCAATGCGTGCATACATAAATAGTGTTAAAGCCGTTGCTGGCCGTGATTGAATGTTCTACTGAAGCTATACGGATTAATTGTGTGCAATAATCAAACAATAAATGGTGAAATGGGTGGCGTTAGATGTAGTCTTGGTGTTTGTAAATCGCAATGACAAATCGCAGAAGGACAAACAATATAATTTTTTAGATTTCCGAACGCTTCAAATATTCAAAAAGGATAAAATTAGTACAAGTATGCAGTCTGCATTTTTTGGACTCCAATTATGAACTAAGTTTTAAAACCCAATTGTTAACTATTCCTTATAAGCGAACATTAAAACACGGAGGTAAATAGTCGAACCCACAATATTTTATGTTTTAACAACTATTTTGTTATAGTTCTACCGACTTTAAATTTAAAATTAAACGAAAAGACTTTGAAAGTACGTAGTGAAAGAATAAAGACGAGGGATAACGTATTCAGCCAATTGTAGACAACCATGATGTATCAATTACTGAACCCTAATTGAAGAAAATAAGAGATTTCTACATGAGTGTGAAAGACTAAAAGCAGAAATATTAGAAATAAATAATAAAAGACAATCAGAAGCGTCTTTTTATGAAGAAAAATTAAAACACTTCCACAAAATTTTGATGATAAAGTTAGAGATTCGTTAAAAAATCGATTTTCAAAAAATAGTTCTTTTAAAAAATAAAAAAAAAATTAATTGGACTTTGGAAGAGTTATGAAAAACGTATCATGGCAAAAAGGCTTACAATTACGTCAAAAAATAATTTAATTGTCCATTGCCAAGCATGTCCACTCTTCAAAGATGGGCGAGTAAATTAAATTTAAGAAAGGAGTTGTTAGCAGATAATGTAAAATTCTGAAATTATCAGGAGATAAAATGTCAGAATTACAGAAAGTGTACGTATTACTTTTTGATGAAATGGCAGTTTCTTCTATTTATGAATTTGATCAAAAGTATGCAAGTTGTTATGGCTAGGGGACTTTTTTCCTAACTGAAGTAACCTGTATACGTACATTAATTTTGATCAAAAAATGACAGTTAATATTTTGCATTTGCATAACACAATAAACCCATATACAAAATGTTGAATTTAATGTACAATAGCAGTTATTGTACATGATTGGGGTTGTGGATTGCTCATAAAAAAACAAAATTTTGTTCCTGTTGTGTTTCATAATAATTTAATTATAACATTTTGTTTATACTAGGAAAAACTGAAAATATGTTACAATTAGTTATAAGTATGTAAGTTCACATTTTTATTTTAAAATATAGGTAATATCTAATTCAATTATTTGTGCGAATTTAAAGTAAGTAAAGGCATGTGAATTATGTCAGCCGAGCACACCAGTGACGTCATGTAAGGTCGCCGCACGGAGTGAGACAACCGGTAATGTACATGTATCTTGAGTGTCATAGCTCGTGAAAGAGGCGATCAAAGGGTAACCGTCGCAAGTCTTCCCGTATTCGGCGCGTTCTAGTCGTTGGCCACTACACCTGTGTCGGTGGCTCGTGATTCGGACGCTTGATCAGCCACCGGAACCGGCTTTATCGACTGCATCAGTTCGTCTTGCGGGTAAACAGTGGAAGTAACCGTGAATCGCTGAATATCCGAACCGTCTTCCCCCAAGGATTACCAGCGCAAGTCTCTCCACATTCGGCACGTGCGCGAAGATACCTGCGCCGGTCGTTTGCGACTCATTCGTTTGACGAGCCAACGCCGCCGGTCTCCTCGACTTTGGACGACTCCATGGAGCTGATAGCGCCTGTTTCTGTTCGTTTGGTTGATCGTTGAGACTCTTCCAGCCGCGTCGTACCATCGTGGTCGTTCTCGAGAAGAACCGCGTGGATAGCTCGTGAAGTACGTGATGGAAGGGCCACCGACGCGTGTTGTTCGGGACGCGGCCGTCAGAAGAGCCACCGGCGCCGGATTCCCCGACTTGGGCAGCTCCGAAGTCCAAATAGTTCCGAGGTAGGGATCGTTCTAAGGTAGGGGAAACTCCGAACTAAGGGAAGCTCCCATGTATACTTAGCTCCGAGGTAGGGATGGCTCCGAGGTAGGGGAATCTCCGATGTATGCTTAGAAGGTAGGGGAAGCTCCGATGCATCCTTAGCTCCGAGGTAGGGGAAGCTCCGATGTATACTTAGCTCCGATGCAGGGGAAGCTCCGAGGGAGAGATAGCTCCGATGTAGGAGAAGCGCCGATGTGTACTCAGCTCCGAGCTAAGCGAAGTTCCTATGTATACTTGGCTCCGAAGTAGAGAAAGATCCGATGTATACTTAGCTCCGAGGTAGGAACAGCTCCGATGTATATAATTAGCTCCAAGGTAGGGGAAGCTCTGATGCAAACTTAGTTCCGAGGTAGGGACAGCTCCGATGTACAAGGTAGCTCCGAAACAGGGGCAGCTACGACTTACCTACGTAGATCCGATGTCTTTTCATCCGCGGTATTGCGTAAAAACCATCGCGACAACAGCCTCTGTTCGTTCGGTCGGTCGACGAGCCTCTTCTAATGTACTCTCTGCCATCATGACCCGTTTATGTCGTTCGATACAACTTCAAGTATATAGGGTATATGGTCGGTTTACAACTGTTACCCGACGTGTGACAGCGTACCGCGATGGTGTGACGTCCGTCTCCCCGACCGGTGCATCGGTTGGTGTTTTGGGCTCCGAAATCGATGGCGCGCGTCTAGCGATGTGGCTCCGAAGTAGAGATCCGAAGGTATTGACGCTGTGTCCGTGTTTGTTACAGTATTATCGCGTGCTTTTCGCGTCCTTCGGTCTCTGATGCTTTTTGCGAGATCTACTGCGAGACGAGAGCGTTTGCAATAGAGAGCAGCGAGGAGAGGTTCTTGTATTAAGAAATCGTTTGCCTATCTGCAGCGCCCCTTCCTTCCTCTAGCTTCTACGTACAGCTCCAGGCTTATGCCTGTATCGCTCGCTGCAATTACAACCAATATAGGGTGACATTGTCGGTCTGCTGAACGGCAACCGCTCCGTTACTTGACGTGCGATAGCGTGCGAAGCGATGTGACGTCCGTCTCGTTGGTCGGTTTTTCAGGCTCCGAAGTCGATGGCGCGTGCTCCCGTCTTCGCGATTTGGCTCCATAGTAGACATCCGAAGGTCCTCTTTGCGCCCTTGGGTCCCTACAGCGAAGTTCTTGTGAAAGTCGTCTGCCTGTGCGCGTCGGTTGGCCCCTACCACCGCTTGCTTTTACGTACGGCTCTGACCCAGGCCGCTGATTTTTAGACACACACGGTTGCAAGGCGTCCTCGCAGCGGGAATCCCTCACTTCCGGTCGCCCGCCCGTAATGTGACCCAACCGCGAAGGTACCGCCCGCGTTGGCGTTCTCCTACGGGAAGCGTAAGTGTCTCGAGAGGCGACGTCGTTGGCGAGAATGGTGTGGGCGTCCCACGGGGTAGAGTGCAGCAGATCTCCCCAAGTCCTCCGCCGCCCGTTCGATGCACTCGCACTCGAGGACACGCGGAGAACCGTGTGCGATCGAACGTTCGTGTCGACCACCCCGGTGCTCGTCACACGGGAAACTGGTCAATGCTCGACACGTACCGACTACCGAGCGAGGACAGGCGACGGTCGCCGCGTCCCGTCGTTCCTTCTCGCACCTCCCCGTTTTCAGTCAACGAGTTGCCAATTTCTTCAGAAACTAGGTGGAATTTTTGAACATCTTTTTAAATAGAGTTGTAGAGGTAGAACCTAGAACAAAATGTTGTTTGATAATCAAATTAATGGTTTTCGGATATTTTTTAAATTTAGTTTTTTTTATTCTCATAACTTCATTATAAATATCGTGATGTGTTCCCATAACCTCGCAAATTAGTTTAGAATTACTTTAGGTTTAGGTTCTTATAACTCCGAATTCTCAAAGAATAATAATATACATGGTATTCCATTTAAACAAATGTTATTTTGTCTAAAAACTCAAAACCGCGATGTTCAATTATTTTTGTAATCAGCGGAAAAAATTATACAAGTTTGCTTTAAACGATGTTGTAGCTTTAACAATAAAGAAGTTACCAATGGTCACTTGATTTGGATCACCTTGTATAGACGCTAAGATACCTTGTAATAGTTGTAAACTCTAATGAAGTTTATAGACTTTTCTTAAATTTTGCACGGTTATTTACTTTTCTTTTGGCAATAAATAATTCCTTTGTTTGTATGGTATGTAATGTCCTTATTCTTATGTAACTTAGTTACAATTGCCAAAGCCAATCATCCTTTAAATGTAGTGTGTAATATAGTTTTACAAGTTATTCTCTTATTTCATATTAGTTTCTAGATGAATTTGGTAATATATTTGTAATTAAAGCTATAGCTAATGGAGAGATAATAATATTTCGAAATTATCGTCAAATTTCCCTACCAATGTGCTCTGTATATTCACTAAATCGAGATATTCCAATAACAGAATTATGGTACGCAATAAATGAAAATTGAACGCAGTAGTAATTATTTTAGTATAAATTTTAAAGTAATTTTGGTAAACCTAGTAAAGTTTCTATAAACGGACTTATCTACTGATATTGCATAATTCATAAGACAACGTTAAGTTAATATCGATCACCGTAAGTGTTAAGCCGATGAATCATAAGCGTAGGAAAATTATATTCACATAACCAAGGCGATACCTGTAATTTGGTTTAATTTATCATTTTAGCAAATAATTATACGGTAGAATTAAATGGATTCCGAACTTATTACCTAGAATTTGCTATAATTTCAATTATCTTCACTTTCAAATCTCCGTATTAGCTACTATTATTTTCCTATGATGTTCGTATGCAATCACTGCGTAAATGGTGCTTGAGAAACATCCTATAATCAAATTGTGATTTATAAGGTAGCTACTTAAGTATAATTCTTTATCAATGACCTGTAAAATAGCGTTATTCCAGCATACGGTCGGATTAATCTGTAAACAGGGATGTTCTACGGGTTGGTTAACAAGAGATTCAGTGACAAAATAAACACTAACTTATCTGCTTAGTTAAATTGTTATTGAGCCTTAAAATAGAAGACTTCGCAGAGACTCTATCTGACAATGAAATTGATATAATCGAGTAACAACTTTTAACGGAGAGAATAATTTTGCTTGTAATACATTACTTTAAAACAAATTTGCGAACCCTTACGAGATTGTACATAATTAGGTATGTATTATTTCTTAATACACATTTATACAGGATTGACGAAGATAATTTCATTACCACACTGCTCCATATCATTATACTATTTAATAATTAAAGGCAAATTTAAGCAGTTGTTTATAAAATCTTTATTACTATCTTTCTTGGAAAGGAAAATATGTTTTCTACTTATAGTCTAGTTTCAGTAAAGGTAGCAACATCATATCTAAACAAGCGATGTACTTAGTCTTCTTTTTTAGTCCAAAAGTTAGTCTTTAACAACATTAAACGAAACTTTAGACTACAGTATCGATAAGAACTTGGATAAAGCAGGCAATAAATTTAGAAAAATCAATATTACAAACAAAGAAGTTGTGAACGACGATTATGTTGAAGACATACAAACTTTAGAGCATCAACAAGAAAAGAAAGTGTACTAGTTGCACAAATCTCCTACCACTTTATTAATTTTGTTGAAGTACACAATGATGCTAAGTAAAAGTCATACGACATACATAGATCGACTTAATTGATATCCTGCAACGATTATCTTGTAATTAAAGGATTACAGAAACAACCGTAGTATTAAAGGCCACATCCTCACTAGATACAACGGTAATATAAATAATATAAATAGTAATTAGTGTAAACTCGTGGATCACAGTGCTAAGCAGAGTTTCTAATTTCAGACGTTTACAATATACGATAAAATCAAATATAGTAAAAGGTATAAAAGCCCCATTTATCAATTACATTCCGAAACCGTAAAATGTAATAACTCTATCCATTAAGTTATTATACGATTCTCAAAATTCAAACACTAATTGAAATGTAATTACAATTTCAAAGCGGTTATGTCCAGTAATACATGTGTTATTGCGTTTTTTGTTTGAATTGACAATATCGTTTTCAATCTTTGCTATGTTTTAAACAAAATAAGTTTGTGGAGAATTTCTAGAAGTAGAACGCTCATGAATACATAAATCATCAGTAATAAACGTCTTAACCGAACATAAATGATCACCAAAGGTGTGTTAGAGCTGTTCAATAAAAATGATTGGGTCTATGAAGCCACATAACGTGCAACCCATTAAAAACCATTCTTTATAGCTCAATAATTCGTTAAAATGGGTTTGATAACGGTAAATTCGTAAGTAATTAAGGGAAACTTAAAATTAAAACGGAACAAGCGGACTTGCATCAGATCATAGCCCTAGCATCTAAATCTCTTTAATCTTACGTGTACAACATTGCTCAGGAACCCCTCTTTTTTCTATATTTTGGGTAATCTGATACATATACGGAGGCCACTAAATAATTCATTTGACATTCATTAATACTAAAAATTCCATCATGCCGAATCTTCGTGCGTTCTCATTTATGATCAAGTAAAATCTTGCAGCGCAAACAATTATTTTAGCCGAATAAGACTGTAGCAGTAGTCCTCAGCCCATTTCATTCTTGTTTCGTTGGTATGCTCATGCTTATGGTTAGTATTTCCTTGTTTTATCTTATGTATATCTTGTTCGTAGACTGTTCAGGAGTCCTTCTCCTCTTCAGTCTAACTTTCAAAAGTGGGGGATGAGCCAGAGCAATGCATTTTGTCCGGGAAGTGATAACATTGCGGTTAAATAAAACACTTAAAATATTGAATCTTAGTTCTATTAGCAGCTTTATTTTTCTTTTTCTGATCGGGTGCGTGTGTGTTTCTGTGTCCGCGCCTAAGCCTGCGTCTATGTGAACGTCGGAGTGTACCTATGTCTGTATCTGCCTATGTTTCTCTCTATGTGTGCCATTGCCTCTGCCTTCGTACCCGCCTCCGTCGCCGCCTTGGTCACCGTCTTGATTTCGGTCTCGATCTCAGTCTCGGTCTATCTCTCCTTCTCGGTCTCCGTATCCGTTTCCGTTTCTTTCCCGATCTCCGTCTCGGCCCTCGTCGTTCTCCTTCTCCGTCTCCGTCTTCCCCTCCGCGTCCGTCTCCGTCTCCGCCTTCGTCTTCGTCTCCGACTTCATCTCCGTCTACGTTTCCATCTCCGTCTCCGTCTCCATCTCCGTTTAGGTTTTTTCCTTTTTTACTCCGCTAATAACAAACCGTAATTAAGTCCGTCAAGCAATTAATTATGCACCGTTACATATAGTTAAGAATTAAATTAAGTACTATAAATAATTATAACGTGGTTGATAATGAACGTCAAATAAATGTAATGTTAAAGTTTAGTTATTTAGAATAAAATCATTTATGATAAACAAAAAATCAAAAAGATCTAAGGGATTTCCGTTAATTGTAACTTTCTCTTTTGTTCCGAAATTAAAACTTGATAAATAACAATTTAGTTCTAGTAAAACTTACGTTTTAAATGGAAAATCACACTTAAAATTTGTTATATTAATATTAGATAGAGATAAGTAAACTAAATCATTCAAAATAGAATTTAAAATCCGATCAATATAATTAAGAGAGTGTTAAATTAATAAATCAAGTTACAATTAATACCATCATAAAATTGACTGATTGATTTCTTGGAAAATTTCATTGTTAAATAACATTTTCGATATAAATAATGAAAGGTAAACCTGAAATGAACCAGGTAAACAACTACAATAGGAACTGTAATTTCGTTTCCATTGTGTAAAAGGAACTATTTTTAATAACATATTCCAACCGTTTAACACATGTGCAAGAAGCAACCGACTTCTGTAAATTTTGAGATATAACTAGACAAAAGTGTTCGTAATTATTAATTAAAACATTCTGTAGAATAAATATTTTTTTAGTAGAAAATGGTAAAAATTGTATGTCAATCGATCAATTATTTAACGACCAATAACTTGGTAATGTTAAAATAAGTACTAGATTATTAATTGATTTAAACTTAATTAAATCAAGTCGTTACGCTGTCGCCACAAAATAGAAACATGGAATTTCCAGCTGCCCCTCTTTTAATATTTCATACTCTACATAGGGAAGTGCCATGGTCAAATGATTATCTCTTTCGTTCTCACTGCGTTACGTATACAGACGGAAATTGAATTTTGTGCATGAGTATGAGATAAAAAGTAGTTAAAATTGATTAATATAATTAAACTTAATAAATATTCGCTCTATCATCAGGTTTAAAAATTAGTTAATTTGTATTGATGGCCGTAATACAAAAGTGCTTTGCTACTGATAACCTTAGTATAGTTTTTACTAGTTATTTCAGCTTTTAGTTCTCTTTTTTGCGCATGGTAAAAATGGGGTTGCGTTGAAATTAGACATTTAGAAAACTCTTCTGTGTATACTAATTTTTTTGGAGACTCCCATAACGATTAGTCAAATCAGTGCTTACTGCGTTGCAAAGGATAAAGTAAAGAAGCTTCTTCCAGTGAGAGCTGGGTTTCAGACATCTATTAAGCTACACAATGATGTGGAATCAGTTCTTTTTCCTATTTGACGTTCCTTGACATCTCAGTTTTGATACAGCAAAATAGGTAGAATCAAAAACAAGCTCCAAATTTCCTCTCAATAAAATGCATAACTTAATAAGTTAGAAAATATAATTTTCCTAATGTGTTATGCCCCAATAGTAAAATAATTTCCTGTAAATTATTTTCATTTTGCTACAATTTGTATGACAAATCGCTTCAGTGTCAACTTACCCCCTTAGCTAACCACCAGGTATCTATATAGTAATGTTTCGTAGCTTTTGAATAATATGCAATAAAAGCGTTCTTGATGCATTAACCCTTAAACTGCTATGCCCGAGTATACTCGTCGCGAATTTTTTGTGTCGCCAGTGCTCGCGACGAGAATACTCGCAAGCCGTTTATAGTTATCTGCTAAGTCTGTGATGTCTCGCATGCGATGAATGGTGACTCACATTGTTCTAGAAGCAATTTTAATGCGTAGCGCGCTAAAATTCGTACCCACCCTGACTCGTCATTAGCAGTAGTGGACAGTTTGTTTGTTAAGACGTGCGGTTCATTCGTTTGCTCGAATTTTGCTAGATGACTTCGCGAGAGCTCACAGATAAAGAACGTGAAGCATTACTCATGGAGAATGATGACGAAATAATGGATTTAGATTTAGACGAAGGTATAGAAAGGGTGGAAAGTGACGAAGATTCGGAATTTGAATCGGAAAGCGAAGAGGTTACTGAACTTCCATTGCCTATGCAACCAGTTCAACCTGTTATCGGTAAGTAAATTTGTTATATTGGGACTTATAATTTGTAAATACTTTAAAAACATAGGGAATAAAACTAAACCTCGTCCGGGTGGAAGATTTCAAAAACCACCGAGTGACAGTGAAAATAGTGACTCTGACGATAGAGAGGCATATGATTTTTCGACCTTTGTTTGGGAACATAAGAGAGACTTTGTACCAAGAGTACATACTTTTACACAACTCAGTGGTGTAACTGACCAAACACTGAACACAAATTCAGCGTATCTTGATTTTTAAAAAATTTTTAATGATGATTTGATTGGCAAGATTGTTGAGGAAACTAATAGATACGCGGCCCAATTAATTGAAAAAAACGTAGCTGCTAAGTCACGACTTGCAAGATGGCGTGATGTTACTGCTAATGATATTTACTGTTTTATTTGTTTATCGATTCTAATGGCAAGAGTAAAAAAGCTCAATTTTGCTGAATACTGGACAACAGATCCCTTGCAACTCCAATTTTCAATCAGTAATGTCTCGCGATCGATATTTACTTATCCTACGTGCTTTGCACTTCACAAACAATAATGATGTTAATCATAACGACCGACTATATAAATTGAGAAGTGTATTAGACCCTGTCAAGGCTTCTTTCAAACGCAATATGTTACCATTTGAAAATGTGTGATCGACGAAAGTTTGATTCAATATAAAGGACGTTTGGGATTCAAACAATACATACCCAATAAACGCCACTCGATTTGAGATAAAGATTTTGTTTTGGCAGACTGCAAGAAGGCTATGTTTAAATCTTCCGTGGAGTTACTGTGTCAAGTTGTATGACAAGCGTGAAATGTATACGCTTACCACTAAATATAAGCCAACAATGGAAGCCACTGGGAAAAAGTCGAGTTGATGGTCAAACAATATATAAACCAACTATATGGACTATAATAAGCACATGGTGCAGTTGATAAGACGGACATGTCTTAAGTTCTATAGAAACTGTCAGAAAAACCGGAAGTGGTATAGGAAGGTATTCTTCCACATTTTAGACCTTTGTATTTTGAATTCCTGCGCTTTATACAGAACTGCAACCAAGAAAAAAATTAAGACTGCCGATTTTCAGCTAGAACTCACGAGAGAAATGTTAGAAAAATATCATGACCCCACCGTTACCAAGAGAAATTCTGGCGGAAGTAATAACTAATATAGCGTCAGTTATATACATGAGATGCCTGTCTAAATTCTTTATTTTTTTAGGAAGGCGACAACTGGATCAAAATCCGTTAAGGTTGACTGGACGGCATTTTCCAGAAGCTATACCAGCAACTACACACCGTACCAATCCAACAAAGAGATGCTTTGTATGTTCGCAGCAAAAGAAAAGAAAAAAGACAAGGTATATGTGTAAAGATTGCTATACGCCACTTTGTGTACAGCCTTGTTTCAAGATATTCCATACAAAGAAGATACTTTCACAGTAATTATTTATTTTTCCATAATCGCATTGTACCAGTTTTCTTGACCGTAAACTTACTTTAAGACGATTATTTTTGAAGTGTTGTTATTTGATACTAGTTATTTATAAAAAATCCAGACTGTAATATAGATTCTTTTCTTTTCATAAAAAAAACCATCTGCGGGTGTACTCGTCTTGAGTAGTGCGTGCCAAGAAAAGTGGTGGCGAGATATCTCGCGCGCCAATTTCAGTGCTCAAGACGTATATTCTCGCATGCGGTGATTTTGTGCGCACTAGGGGACAGCTTGTTCTAAACACAGTTGAGCAGTCAAAGGGTTAATGCACAAACGTGAAGAAAGGGCAATATTTTAAATTTTCGAAATCATGCACATAATTTGAATACATGACGTTTATCGTGAAAAGTTTCTTTTTACGTAACTTTTTATAACAATTTTTATAATGTATTTTTTCATTTTTAAAATTTACTTTCATTTAATATTTTCAAATTTAATTGTTTAATATTAGCGCATACTTAACTAAGCATTTTACTATTAACCTTGTAAAAAATGAATACTGTAATCTTGTTTTACTGGAGAAAGAAAGATAAATACAACGTTCGTCACAAATTTTCATTATCCCTCTGAAGCAACTCATAATAAAACTAAAATCTTTGTAGATTGCATAAGATTACGGCCGTCTTGTACCGGAATGCGTGGGTACATTTATATTTCGTTATCCAGATTTTTACTGTTATTAGAAAAAGTATACAACCTCATTTGAAATATACGTATTTTTTCGCTTTCATATAATGACGTCATGTTTCCTTATTTATATCCTAAATAACACCTTCACAAAATGAAGTCCTATAAAATCGGGATAAACTTTGTATTCATAATGAGAAGTACAACCAGGTTCATTTATTACAAAAGAAAAAATACATTCCATGCGCCGGTAAACCGGACAAAAGCGTTGTACTTCACACATAATTCAAAGCTAAACTTGAGTAATATCCGATGTGTAATATTTATTTGATTCCTATCATTCATTTTTCTAAAACCTGTAGACGACTTTTATAACAGAAATGAGTAAATTATACGACATCCACAAAAATGATCTTAATTATTGTTTATATATCGTTTACTTGAATTTTATCTGGAATTTAAGAGAAATATTTCCTTGATAAAACATTTTCTTGTTTTATAACAACACAAACATAAAAAAGGTTACAAAATTAACTGCCCCACATGATACCATGATATTAGTCTTATATGAACAATTTATTTGTGATTTAAACACCGTTGTACGCAACTACCAAAACTAAGCAATAGTTAACGGCGTTATAATGTGTTTGTTTAAATTATTCTATAACTTATTTTTCATTCCTTCACTCTAATTTTAAAATACCCAATCCAAACGTGCTTTTTTCAGGTATTCAAGACATCACAAGCATCAGATTACTGATAAAAATTACAGCACATGAAATTGTGATGGTGGTCTTTAGGACTACAAATCTTTGAGGTTAAGTAAAAGTTTCGATTAAGGTAATGCACCTAACGGTCATGTCTACTTTTATGCATGGTAATTTTTTCCCAGCACGAAAAAGTGCTGCCGTGCATCTGGTGTTAGGTAAAACTTTAAAGACCACCAGAATAATGTAATAAATTTTACCTACGACCACTGTAGAAAATAGACAAAAACACACGACACACAGTCTCAGTAAATAGCTCATTACGCACGGTAAACAAATGGCACAGTTTTCGTAAAGAAAACGCACACTTTGAATATATTAACAAATGAAAATATTACAATGCCATATGATAGACAAATCGAGATACTTCTAATATACAGGGTGATTCATTAAAGGTGGCCACCGGCCGTATCCCGAAAACCGTATGTTCTAGAATTTGGGGAAAAATGCTTATATCGGCCCTAAAAAATGATTAAAAATGTTTTTGAGTCCACAGATTTCCGTTAGGTGGCGTAATTTATCACTTACAAAATATAATTACATTTTTACAAAATATTCCTTAATTTAGGTTGGTAAAAACTAAAAAGTATCAATTTTAGAAACTACTGTCCTTATTCTACAACTTTTGTTGAAGTCATTTTTCTGTATCACCTTTAAATAGGCTTTTTGTACGGATCTAAGCAGTACTTTACCTCTGGACAACTCCTTCTGCTGTATAAGGCCCAAATTCGGCCTCATCTGGAATATAATTCTCACCTCTGGGTTAGTGCTCCCCAATACGCTCTCGATATCGTTGATCGTATTCAAAAGAGTGCGATTAGGTTTATAAATGACCCGTCCTTAACTTCTCACATACAGTACCTTGAGCATAGAAGGATGGTTTCAGTTCTTTCTTTGTATTATCGTTATTACAACGGATATTGTGCTGCTGAATTATATTCTTTGATACCATCTCGGGCTATCTTTGCGAGAAACACTCGGTTCGCTCATTCACATCATTAGTATGCAGTACAAATCTCCACTTGTCGTACCAAACGGGCGCAATCCACACGGCTTCTAAACTCTGGAATGATCTCCTTAGTTCCTGTTTTCCTCTCACTTGTGATATGAGAAAATTTAAGGTAGCTGTTCATAGGCATCTATTGGCAATTCATTATCCCTCTATCCATCCTTCTAAGTGTTCCTGAGTGCATAAGCACGATAGGCCTAATTGGACCGTGTTATGCAAAAAGCTACCAACCCACTGGGGTTTAGTTTTGAGATAATCAGGTAAATAGATATTATAACTTTTCAGTAAAATTTTGTTTGTTATTTATTTACTTTCAGGTGTGAGCTTTTCAGTTTTAATATTATTCTACGTGCACTTAAGCACGATAATCATTTCAAATCCAGAAGTCACATTTTTTCTGAAATTTTGTGGGTTGGTAGCATTCTGCATTATAGACATAGAGGGAAAAATACAAAATAAAATACCCGCGTTCTGAAGAAGTTCAGTTTTAATGTTTATTTTCAAAAAAAAAATAAATGACAAAATATTCTTACTCACTAAAATCTATGCATTACTCGGATTCTATTTCAAAGTCCAGCTGCTCAATATTGTGTCCGTCAATATCTTCAACGATATTAGGATCACCTACCAGGTACTATAGAAATCTAACGCGTCATTGGGAATTAGGTGAAGCATTTCTCGCAGATTTTGAAGTTTAGCTTCAGCTATTGCCTTACCATTGGGCCACAGTTCAACTAATTCATTAAAATGGAATTGCAATTCCCAGCTGCCTTGCCACGCATAATCTTCCGTATATTTACAAATTCCTCTGGGCTATTAAAATCATTTTGTCTTATTTTCAATATGAACGGTTCCTCTTTTCCATTCTTATTGAGCAAATTTTAACCAATTTATTTTTGCGCCACTAGTAGAAGTTTTCGGTTTGTGACATTTTTTCAATTTTCGATGAACCAAAGAAGTCTGAAGGGTCCATTTTGTAACAACGAATGGTTTCTTCTTTCGGCATTGCTTCATTACGGATATATAATCGTCTGGAACATACATTCGTTGTTGATGCTTTAAGGCACACTCGATATCACTAAAGTCCGAATCATTCGGAAGGAAGCTATGGCCCGAATATAAAAACTTGATAGTAATACTTTCCAGTTGTGGAGTAGAGTGTAAAATGGACCGTAACATCAATGTAAGTTTTACATTCCTATTTTGTCCTCCACACGAGTCACACCATAGGGTTAAATGTTCAACATCAGAGGATACGCGGGTTTTTATATGTTTCAATAAGCAAGACCCCACTTCCTGTGCTCCCCCGTCCTGCTACACCTTCCACCCATACATAACAGTACCCTATATCTGTTTTTCCACTATGAACACCGGCGTTATATACCCAAAGTTGCCGTTTATAGAAGACTATGCTTGTAGGTATACGTGGAAGAGGAAGCGTTTTTTGGAGATCAAATGTTAAGCACTCGTATATTTTATGGTCTCTGGCTTGTTTAAAATCTTCTCTTCTAAGCTCTTGAGCTGTTTCTGCCAGTTTTAAATGCTTCAAATGGTTATCTTTAATTTCTTCTTTTTTTTTCCGGATTAGTTTCATTGTTCTGCTGCATTTTTAGGCTGTCACAGGTATTGCATGTGTCCTTTTGTAAAATCTTAAATCGCAAATTGAATTTAGTATAAAATACCTTTTATAGGTAGACAGGCTCACTGGGTCTTGACATTCCCCGCAGTAGAGTTCGTACATTTTTCTAAGTGTCATACCAGGTGGCAAAAAGTTGGCTTCCGTCTTAGATCGGGAGTAATGTGAAATATATGTTGGAATGTTATCAATTTGCTTCATTATTTTATCTTCTCTTTCTACAGCTATCTTTTTTACCACCCTGTTTAAGTCCTCTTTGGTCAGTAAGGGGAGCACGGCCTTGAAATTTGTTCAGAGCCGTATTTACCCTGAATGTGGTAATGCCTAATGATTTTACATACATTTCCCTGCATACTATGTTATTGTCTAGTTTATAAGTTCGGGTAAATTTTCTCTTGTCAGGGTTTCTTCCATAAGTCCTTTTTTTTTCTCGCTCTGACACACCTGCAGCGATAAAGTTAGTTTGTGAGTCATACGACTTGAGTGACCAAAATCGATCAAATTCCTTCTTGCGCCTCTCGGCAGTTACTGTTTCTTACATCATCTTACATTTACAGTCAAAATCCACAAATACTTTGCTATCAATTTTTTGCCTTTATAGTCGTAATGCGAGTTATTACTATTTTGTGTAGTTTTTGAGAGCTCGATTTTGGGTTCCAAACTTTCTTTTCTTCCTTTACGTGGTCTTCCTTGTAACATGCTGGAACGACTCTGTTCTCATTGTTTTCTTCGCAATCTGCTACAATATGAGGGTCATCCGAATGATCACTGTCGCTACCTGCGTCGCTACCTACTTCAAAGTCGGGATCTACTACACTATCATCATCGTCCTCTGAAAACTCGTTTAATTCAGTTCCCGCATTGTCTTTCTCAAGTTCCACCTCCATTTCCTTATTTTCAGAGATAATACTCGAGGATTGCTGATTATCTACTTCACTTTGGTTATCATTCGTTTCGTCAAGTGTATCTTCATGACTTTTAATTTCGTATTCAAGTTGAGGTTCTTCTCTCGCCACTAACATTTGTTCGGGCTGGGACTGGTTTCTTTCAGACACTTCTCGAGAAACATTACCTGTAACACGTAACGACATTGTAAAAGATGCAATATTATACAGGTACTCGCTATTGTTCACGAAAGTGTTGCATAAAATACCAGTGTACAATTTTGAACTCACACTACATAACATAAAAATAATATTACAAAGCCATTTTACTTACTTGCAATGGAATCATTTTCTCTTAATGCGTTAATGATTTTTATTGTTCGGTTGCTAAACATTCTTAAGCACTCTAAAACTATTTTCCAATTGCCGCGAACACGCCGCACAAACAGGGTAACTGCGAAAACAAAACTAACACCAGAGACAAACGATTGCTTCTGCTAACATACATAAAACATAACCTATTGGCAGGTAGAAAGGTAAAATGCAGAAACCTACCAACCCACATGGTCGCCAGATGTATCCACAAATTAGATATGCAGAAACCTACCATGTGGAGTGGTAGCATTCTGTAAAATGTCTAGTGCTCAATAACCAGACTGTGGGTTAGTAGATTACCGCAGTATAGTTTGTATATACATATACTGGTGTGGTAGGTTTCTGAAAAATGTAGTATGACGAATAAAGATTGCAATGCGCAACCAATTCCAAAAATGGTAGGTGTGTGGGTTGGTAGCTTTCTGCATAACACGGCCCAATTTAGCCTGTTCAGGTCCACAATCATAAAAAAAAAGAAATCACCTATTTTGAAGTCGTTGACATAAGAGGACTGTAACCTTCATATGCCTGAATCGATTTTCACAAACGTAGACAAAGGTAGATTCCAGAAACAAATAACAATATTTTTAATTTTTTAATAGGCAACTAGAGGGTGGTATGTAACACCTAGCTCTATTTATGATTTTTTATGAAAAATTTCAAATAAAATGCAAATGCAAAAGGCAAATAAGATGACTTATTGATCTGTCAAAACTGCAAACTGATATCTCTTGTCATTCCAAAGATATTGCCATTTGTTGATGAGTGTTGACGAGTGTTGGCTAAAATTGTTGAGAATAAAAGAACAAGTAAAAACGTATCACAAAATAATGAAACAAGGCTAACGGCTAGGGCTCATAATTTATAGACATTTACAAAACGCACCTACTACCTAATTATTCAACTCAAAATGCTTGCCATCATTTGCTATGCACACATTCACTCTTTCTATAGTGGAATTAACACTAATATCAATTTCAATAAGGGAAATAATTCGAACTGCATCCCGACTCCTACTTTTCACTAAATCTTTGATTCCTCCACATCAGTAAAAACCTAAAACCGTAAGGTCTGGTGACCTTGTCGGCCATGGAAAAATACTCTCACGTCCAATCCACTTATCTGAAAATACAGTATCTAAACAAACCCGTACATCTGTTATAAAATGCGCTGGGCAACCATCTTGTTGGTACCACATGTGTAATCTGTTTTGAATGGTAATTTCTTCCAGAAGAATTGATACATCATTCGTTAAAAAATCTAAGTACGTTTTTCCAGTTAATGTTCCGTCAAAGAAAAAAGGTCCGATAATCTTTCCATTTAAAATACCACACTATACGTTTAGACTCCAAAAATTCTAGTAATTGACTTCCCTTTGCCAGAGAGGGTTGGTTTCTGACCAGTAGTGGCAATTGTGCAAATTGTCTTTACCATTGCTGGAAAACGTAGCCTCATCCGTCCACGATATTTTAGATAGGAACTCTGGATCATTGTTCAACATTTGTTTTGACCAGTTGCAATGGTCCAGTCGTCGATCAAAATCTGTTACTTTTAACTCCTGGTGTAAAATAACATGATACGGACGCATCAAAGAATAATTCAATCCTAGATCTTTTGGAATTTCCTGAATACTTCATTGGGGTTCAGCTTTAGCATAGGCCAATATGTTAGTAACATTTACTTCACTCCGACTACTGCGCACCCTATTTTTTGATGCGACAGGTTGAACATTGCCAGTTTCTCGCAATCTTTGTGCCAATCTTTTGAATACCTCCCGAGAATGACGCCGTCTTTCAGGATATCGTACAGCATAT
This sequence comes from Vesta saturnalis, assembly GCA_036346205.1. Taxonomy (NCBI): domain Eukaryota; kingdom Metazoa; phylum Arthropoda; class Insecta; order Coleoptera; family Lampyridae; genus Vesta; species Vesta saturnalis. The sequence goes on from JARFJB010000036.1 coordinate 220,787, forward strand.
TCCATTTCAGCAATTACTTCATTTTTTAGACTTACAAAATAAAACTAAGCATATCATATGCCTCTTCGTTTGAATAATACGGCATTATAAAAGAGTTAATTTGGAAATATTCAAAATCAATTTGACAGCAATAAAAGCTTAAAAGTAAACAATAATAAAACATTAGTGTCATTTCCAAAGGTAAATTGATTACGTTTGAAACATCTCCCAACAATTTAACATCACACATAAATCTATTAGAGACCTTTTAAGAGATTTAGGATTACGTTTTTACTGTCTGTCATTTTGAGTATTTAAAATAATTAGGTAGTAGGTGCGTTTTGTAAATTTCTGTTATGAGTAACTCCCTTAGTTTTGTTTCATTATTTATGTTAATAAATATTTTTGTGATGCGTTTTGCTTTGTTATTTTATCCCAAAACAATTTTAGCCAACGGTCATCAACACTCATCAAAAAATGGCAATATCTTTGGAATGACAAGAGATATCAGTTCGTGGTTTTGATAAGTAAATAAGTCATCTTATTGGCCTTTTTGTAATCTGGTTAGAGTTATAGCATTTCATTTGAAATTTCTCAGAAAAAATCATAGAGCTAGGTGTAACATACCGCCCTCTAGTTGCCTATTAGAAAATTGAAAGTGTTGTTTTTATTTGTTTCTGGAATCACCCTTTAATTGTCATTGCATGGAGTCTACGTTTGTGAAAATCGATTCTGGCATATGGAAGTTACAGTCTTCTTATATCAATGAAATAACACTTCCCCCACCACTTCAGAATAGGTGATACAGAAAAATGACTTCAACAAAAGTTGTAGAATGACTGGTTTGTAAAATTGAAACTTTTACCAACCTAAATTAGGGAATATTTTGTAACAAATACAATTATATTTTGTAAGTGATAGATTGCGCCACCTAACGGAAAACTATGGACTCAAAAACATTTTTAATGATCCTTCTAGGGCTAATTTTGTTATAAGAATTCTTTCCCCAAAGTTTAGGACGTACGGTTTCCGAGATACCGGTCGCCACACTTAATGAATCACCCTATATTTAATAATTGTACAGTAACCATAAATAGTTATTATGATGTTTCTAATGTTAATTACCAACGTAATAGTAAATAAAACGAATTATATTCTATATGATCATCAAAGTTATGAGACGTATATCCTTCATAATTTTGTAAAGTTCGTCGAAATAAAATTGTTGAAAAATCTAAAGATGTAATAATACACCCATTTGAAGAACTGAAGTACCCTGTCATAACTAGTTTTTAGATCTTTCTGTATACGTGAAACGAACCACAAAAAACAACAACTAAAATAAAAAAAATCGACGTGTTTAAGCATCATTTACAATACTTCATAATAATGAAAATATTAAAAGTAGTCCACACTTTTTTGGCATACCGTATATGGTCGTGGGTGAAGTTTAGTACGTAATGCGTGTTGTAAAGCAACTAGGCACTCAGATAATTACGCACTCGCCGTTACGCGGGTTCATGCGTAATTTTTACATTCGTGCGTAATATACCTTTACAACACTTACTACATAATATACTATTACAAAAACCCTAAGTACGACGTATGGAACTGCACTTAATACGACAGGCTTGAAGGTGCTGCATGCAAGTTCTTATGAGGTTGAAGTGTAATAGTTTATACCCATGAAACTATATGGGACTATTTTAGAGCTTATCAGTATGATAATAATAATAATAATAATAATAATAATAATAATAATAATAATAATAATAATAGTAAAGTCGAACCAGCACCTCCACGTGGTACTCCCTGGGTAACGCTAACGCTGGTCGCATGTCGTTTGTCCGTGTCTCTATGGTTGTTTTGGTCCTATGTCATTTGTTTCATGTCTTGGAGAGTAAACTTCACTACCAAATCCGAAATCTAAGGTGTTATGCGACCCGTGCCGAGAGATGAATGGCTATGCGTAGTTAGTCGTTTACGGAGCCCTCGAGATACCTGGCTGACTCTCGTTGTAATTAGTTAAGCCTTGCCGCAATATGGGAGCACTGTTGCGGTCGACCATTATTTCTTCCCTTGCTCGTGGGAACTATATGAGTATTTCAATAAAATTATTTAATGAGGACCTATCCTCTGGAAATGGGCGCGGTTAGAAAGGAGTCGCGAAAAAAAAAGTCCTGCAAGCGTGGAAAAGGCGGAAGATCTTCCCGGTTCCTCCTTGTAAAGGCAAAGATGGTGACTTTGCAAAAATGTCACCATTTTTATTAGCTAAGGTGTTGAATGGATATTGTGGAGCTACGAAACGAACGAAGAAGAATAGAGACGGAAGTTTACTTATAGAAACGATAGGTAATCTACAGTCCAGGAAATTACTTGGTATGACGCGAATAGACAAGATAGAAATCGAAGTCACCCTCATAATACGCTAAATTATTCTAAAGGTGTTGTAAATTGTCCCGATTTCGCAAACTGCTCGGATGAGGAAATTTTAGAAGGACTAGCGGAGGAAAAAGTAATAGAGGTAAAAAATATAAACACTAAAAGAGATGGAAGGTTAATAAAAACAAGTAACTACATACTAACTTTCAACCGTCCTACAATACCAAATGCAATAATCGGTGGGATTCATCCCTTACGAGTTAGACCATACATACCCTTACCCCTTAGATGTTTTAGATGTTTAAGGTTTGGACACACCGCAAAAGTCTGTACACAACAACAGATATGCGAATGTGGAGATATACCACACGAAGGGGAAAAATGCAAAGAACCTATATGTGTAAACTGCAAAGGTCCACATTCATCGAGATCACGTGACTGCCCTACATATAAACAAGAATTGATTATACAGGAAATCAGAACCACCAAAAAACTAACATATTCTGAAGCCAGACAAGAAGCTAATCTCTCGCCTGTAATAGCCAGTAAATCTTTCGTTCAAGCCGCTGCTGGTTCTCCCGGCGCTGGCACGAAAAATTACGAAAGTCTGTCAGACATAGTGCCGGAAATAAAAAACATAGTCAAGGAAACTGTGAAAGAGGTCTTGACAAATATAATAAAATCAAACGAAGGCCTTCCTAAGCTAACGGGACTTGCAGAAATGACGCAGATCGAATTGACGAACATCAACCAGACTGAAATCGTAAATAATACAAAGTCTATGTCAAAAGATCACATCAAAACTCCTTCGTCTAAAGAAAACCGACCGACATTAGATCTTGACGAAATGGATACAGACATTACATCAAAGAAGCGTAACCTTCCAAACTCTCCAACAGTATCAACGGAAGGAGAAGAAGGTTTCGATCCGAACTTTATCGGTCCCAGAGGAAGGGCTCAAAGCAAAAAGAAAGGATGGCCTAAGGGGAAACCCCGAAAGCTATCAAGATAGTCAAAAAATGCTATCTGTGATATACCCTAGTCATTACACTTACTGTATATATTAATCTTAATTTTATTTATACTTGTTTATTTATATTATTTTGTTCTCGTCTATATTTTATTCTAGTCATATTTATTTATTTATGTTATTGTTTGTTTACTAATCAATAGTCCGTTGTGCTTTTTTTTCTTGTTATTTATTAATAATTTTAATTATTTCAACTATATAAAAAATGGCTTCATTAAATGATAATGAATATATTCTACAATGGAATTGCAATGGACTACAAGCACACTATTGTGAATTAAAAATGCTAATAGCTTCTTATAGTCCTATTGTTATATGTCTTCAAGAAACCCATTTAAAAACGACAACAAATTTCTAATACGAGGGTACGAGTGTATTAACAGAAACGACAGAAAACATCAACGAGCTAGTGGTGGAGTTGCGGTATACATACGAAACGGAACGCCCTCAAATGCAATCACTGTGGATAGTGAACACCAACTCGTCACAACACAAATACAATATCCCACAACCATTACAATCTGCAATGCATACTTTCCCGTATTTGACTGGAACCAAGATGACCTAGAAAAAATAACCGATCAGCTTCCACCACCGTACCTATTTCTGGGCGACTTCAATGCCCATTCTACCCTCTGGGGATCTACGCATAGAGATCCACGCGGTAAAATTGTTGAAAACCTGCTAGAAGCTAAAGGTGTTGTCCTCCTAAATACAGGAGAACCAACGCATTTAAACACAAAGTCAAACAGTTTTACTGCAATAGACTTGACGTTAGCGCATAACAGTGTCGCACTAAACTTTACATGGAAGGCACTTAAAGATTATTATAATAGTGACCATTGCCCAATCCTCATATCAACAGGATTCCGAAAACGAGAGTACTCTATACCAAAAAAGTGGAAAACAGACAAAGGGAATTGGGAAATCTTTAAACAATCAATATGCCAAATGACACAAGATCCTGAAGATGTTGATAAATTTGTGGAAGAATTCACAAACTATAATAGAAGCCGCAAAGAAAGTATACCACGTACCTCTGGCAAACTTAAAAGCCGATGTGTTCCTGGTGGACAGAGGAGGTCAAAAATCAGTAGTAGCTAAACGAAAATTATTTAACACATTTAAAAGAGCTCCATCGACAGAAAATTTAATCAATTATAAAAAGCGAGAGCAAACATGCGTAAAATTATATTAAACAGTAAAAGGTCATCGTGGGAAAAATATGTTTCTACTATAAACTCCACGACACCTACATCTGAGGTGTGGAGAAAGGCGAGAATATAATAAGAAAACCTACCACTAATATATCTGAAGTCATAATACACGAAAACCAAAAATAACAGATATACAAGAACAATCGGAAGCTTTAGCTACACACTTTGAAAAAGTAAGTAGCTCAAATATTTGGACGAACGATTCCTGAAAATAAAAAGGATACAGAAACAAACTTAGACTTTAACAGTGACAAAAAATAGAGTACAATAAACAATTCACTATAAAAGAACTTGAGCTTGCTTTAAAACTCAAGAAAGATAAAGCCCCAGGGTCGGATAACATAACATACTCTATGCTTCAAAACCTCCCTACAACCGCGCAGAACACCCTGCTCAATATATACAATAAAATTTTCGATAAAGGATACTTTCCAAAAAGTGGCAAGAGACTATCATAGTTCCAATATTAAAACCCAACAAAATATGACTAAACCAACTAGTTACAGGCCAATCTCTCTAACCAGCAATATAAGTAAGATATTTGAGACAATGGTAAGCAGAAGGTTAATAATATATCTCGAATCAAGTGAATTAATATCACCACATCAAACTGCGTTCAGAAAATTCCATAGTACAATAGATTACCTTGTCTGTATAGAAAATTACATCATTGAAGGCTTCAGGAAAACACAACACAGTGTAGCTATATCATTTGATTTAGAAAAGCCTATGACACTATATGGCGCTTCAATATCATAAAACAATTATATGACTGGAACATACGCGGAAAGTTGCCCAAAATTATTGTAAGCTTTCTATCAAACAGACAATTTAAAGTTAGAATAGGAAGCACATTGTCAAAAATGCATGTACAGGAAAACGGTATTCCTCAAGGTTCAGTCCTCAGCGTAACGCTATTCCTAATAGGAATAAACAAATTACTCTCCACCATCAAGGAACCTGTCAAAAATGTTTATATGCTGATGACCTGATAATACTGTTTCAAGAAAGCTGTATGGATAAAATTGAAGGGATATTACAAACAACAATCGACAAAGTAACCCAACACGCTAGGGAAAAAGGTTTTACGTTTGCTAAAGAAAAGACAAAAGCAATACACTTCTGTCGTCTAAGGACACCACAGAGACCCAAATCTATACATTAACGGTGTACAAATTCCAATCTTCCCAAATCTAAAAGTACTAGGGTTACATTTGATCATAAAATGTACTTCAAAGATCACATCAGACTACTGGCAGATTCATGTAACAAACGATTAAACATAATCCGTAGCCTCTGTAATCGTAACTGGGGTTCATCCAAAAAACAGCTACTAATGCTATATAAAGCCTTCGTATTATCCGTAATAGATTATAGTTGCATAATCTATTCTTCAGCAAGGCCATCTACATTAAGAATCCTGAATAGCATGCACGCGTATGGAATAAGGCTGGCTACAGGGGCATACCGAACCAGTCCACACTCAGCCATATTTATAGACGCAGGTATATCTCCACTACATATCCGTACAAGACAATTACTCCTTGCATACTACTCAAAAATCAATATATTAGAAAAACATAAATCATGAAATCATTAAAAACCAAACATACAAAAACTACCAAGAAAGACCAACAATAATAAGACCGACTCTGGTAAGAGCAGAAGAAATGATCAAAAAACACAAATTAGAATCAGTATGCAAGGAAATGGAGAGAACGCAAGAAATATCAATTCAGCTAAAAAAAAATAAAAAGTCAAATTAAAAGTAAAACAGAATACATGTGGCAAGAAGAATGGAACGAAACAAATACACAATTACAAAAAATCAAGAGAGACATACAACCTTGGAAAATAGACAGCCTTAATACAAAACAATCAGAAATTACATTAACAAGAATCCGAATAGGCCACACCAATATGACACACTCACACATACTAGGCAGGAAAAGACAAAATATTGCGACGAATGTAACCGAGATTTAACGGTAAAGCATGTATTATTAGAATGCAAAAATATGAAGATATTAAGCAAAAATAGGACTCAAGCATACAATGGTAGAGGTCTTCAGGGATGATGAAGAGCATGTAAACCCAACTACTACAATTTTTAAACGAAACAGGATTAATAACAAAAATGTAAAACTAAAACCCGATAAAATGGCAAATGACCATAGTAGTTATGCCAAACAAACAAACAAAAAAAAAAAAAAAAAAAAAAAAAAAAAAATAATAATAATAATAATAATAATAATAATAATAATAATAAACGCCTTTATTTAATAACTGCAAAAACAAGGTAACAGTTGTTAAACCATAAGGCGAGATTCAGAATGATTCTGCTTTTCAATCCTACCTTATATTAGATACCCCACATCTTAAAAGTTAACCTAAATATTCACTAAACGTGTCAATTACAAATTAAAGAAAAAAAAAGCACTCTAAAGAAACATTTAATATTTATGTATGAAATTAAAATTAGCTTGAGATTAACTACTCCTAACAAAACAAAAACTAAATTAGTCACCAATTAAACTAAGTAAATCAACACAAAATTAGTTACTATAAGCGGAACATGGATAAACTATTCACTAATATGACTTAAAATCATTTACGTACAAAAATGCCACTGTTCACAATACAAGTTGTAAGTTATTTTAACAAATCGTATATATACAGTATTTTTATAACCTATGGAACATATTTTAAGTACAAATGAAGTAAGTTTGCACAAAATTTTTTTTTATGTATGGAGAATGTAAGTTGGTGTAAATGATACGCCACTGGTACTTCTAATCAAGCATTAGATGTTATATGAAGGAGTATTCGAATGTTGAACACGTTACATTTTGATGAAAAATAAATTTTGAGTAAATTCTTACTGGGACGACACCGGTAAGAGATTGCAGATTTACCATTGGTCTTTTGCTGCTATGTACAAAAAAATCAAATTAAAAAATGGTTGTAATGCGAAATTTTGATAGAAAGTTGAGTTATAGTCTGGATAATGTACAGAGTGAATATAGTTGCAATTAATGATTTTTTCGGAGAGTTGTGAGTGAATTTACAAAGTAAATTCAAGATAGCGTTTTAGGTTTCGACTCGGCAAAGCGACACACGAAATATACGATTGTGATTGGTAAATTTTGCTATTAGCGCGAAGAGATGGTAATATGGCGGGCAGAAAGAATAAAAGAGACTTTAATAAGGGTGTAGGAGAGAACTGTTGGGTTAGAACTTATATAAAGGTAGGTCGCTCGAGTTTTTTTAAGCAATCTTAGAATGGTCGGTGTTGGGTTTTGTTTGTAAAAATTCAGTTGTAATAAAATTAACAAATACAAATTACAACAAAACAAGAACAATAAAATGAAAAAGAAAAAAAATACAAATTAATTTCTTATTAAATGCTCGAATGTCCTCCCTTCAACTACAATACATTTATTAACACGTCGCACAAAATTATTTTTCACTAACTCTAATGTCGGTCATGTGATATTTTGAAAACCATTTCTGATGCTTTCTTCATATATTCTGGTGTGGTTGGAATTTCCTTATACACATAATCTTGTACATAATCCCACGAAAACATATCGTATGTGGTGAGATCAGGTGACCTCGGTGGACAAGAAATGGGTTCTCCTCGACCTATCCACTGATTTTATTTCCAGAAGTTTAAACATTTTCGTACGTCTCAATGGTAGTGGGTGGGCGCACCATCATGCTGGAACCACCTATTTTCATAAACTGCTGCATTAATATTTTGAAGAAGGTTAGGTGGCACATCTTTTAAAAAATTTAAATACACCTCGCCGGTTAGAGTATATTTAAAAAATAAGGACCTATAACATGGGACCCAATAATCCCCCCCCCAATTTAGTGATCACCAAATTTGTTGGTCAACATGCCTGATCCAATGAGGACTTTTGGTTCTATAATAATCCATGTTATGCTTGTTCACTAAACCATTACTTTGGCAGGTAGCTTCGGCACTAGATAATATAAAATTTCGAAAGTTAGGAACTTCTACAATTTTTTGCAAAAACCAGTTGTAAAAATTAATTCTTCGTTCACTATATCGTTGTTGATGAAGTTCTATATGATATTCATGACATTTATGGGGATTTAATATATTTTTCACATAAGATTATTTTATATCAGTCATATGTGATATTTGTGAAGTAAGTTACTTACATGAGGATTTTCTGGGATTGCAAGTAAAACTCTAAGGTGGTTTTCATCATTTGTCACACCTTTATTAGCTACTTTTCGTTTTCTAAATTTAACACTATCAGTTTCTTCAAATCTTTGAAGAAGATCTGGAAATGCGTTAGGTCGCGGCTTTTTCAACGCCGGGATATATTGTTGCATAAATTTTACTTGCAAGTAAGCAATTTTCTTGACATTCTCCAAGAATAAAGATCATTAAAACCATTTCCTTAATATTTAGGGTAATTTTCAACACTTTGGAATAAATTAAACCACAAATTAGGTTTAAACTGAATAGAACCAGTTGTTACATACAATTTTTCTTTTTTCAATTGTTTTTTAATTATCAGTTTAAACATTAATTCCAAATAATCTTTGTTATTTGATCACTTTAAATTTACAAAAAGACAGAAGACAGAAAGAAGATAATGAAAAAGTTAATTTGAACATTATCAAATTGACTACTTCAGAAATTTTACTAAAGACTGATCTAAATTTAGAGATTTCCTTAAGGATTGATTTAAATCTACCTTGAACGAAAGAGTGATTTGTGTAAGAGTATGCACCAATTTTGTTCAAAAAATCCTGCACACCTCTTATGGGTTTTTAGACCACAGTCAAATTTAATGAAATTTTAGTATGTTATAGACTAAAACTATCTGAACAATATTTGTCATTGGACCAACTTAATCTAATGGCTAGTTTTTGATATACAGGGCGTTAAAGTGGTAGTGCCTAATAAGCATTATGGCTTTTCAGTGAGTTTTAGCATGGATATACACAAGTGTTACAATTACATATTATACTATTTAGTAATTTTTCATTATTCTGTACTTTCTATCATTCTATACATGGTGTTTTAATAAAAATTAATAGTTAATACTATTAAAAATTACAGATATAGCCATAATCCTGATACATATCTACACTTTCGATTGTTAATAACAACCAGTTACTTAAAATGACAATGTCACCTGTAACTAAGTTTCCTTAAAGTCATTATTTAAGTTTGCATTAAAATGGCTTTTCGATTAAACTTTCAGTGTTATGTATGTGAAATAGTGGGGGAACCCAGACTAATGACCATTTTACGACAAAATGCCGACCAGAAGATAAATATTGCTCAGAGAAGACGGCAGGAACTTTCACTTCCGCCAATGGACATAAATGGTAATACCAGGCTATGTACAAATTGCAATCAAGGTATCATAGATGAAATTCAGGTCTATGAAAATGATCCAGATCCAACAATTATGAAGCTTCCTCTAAAATATAGTGCTAATCATTGTTTAATATGCAATAATGCTGCAAATATTCAACATTTATCAGGACAGGCAAGGACAAATATTTTTATGTGAAAGGGAGTATACATACCTCGTATTTGTAAGGTTTGTCCTGTCCATCTTGATGCGAATGGTTTATTACTTTTTCCATTAGAAAATGGTATAAGGTCCATTAAAAAGCCATACAATTTAAAAGGGGCAGAGTTGGATCAGTTGTTGACAACAATACGAGAAAGTAACACAAAAAATGAAACTTTTTCGGATGAAAACAATTTCAGTGATGAGGAGCTAAGTGCGCTGTCATCCTTAAACAGGGATCAATTTCGGGAATTGTTCAACCTTTGTGCGAATGTTAATATTTACGGAAGAAGGAGAGAAGTTAAAAAAAAAGATTTACTGTGTTTTTTATGTAAATTACGTCAAGGACTTTCAGACAAGTTTTTAGCGGCGATGTTTTCTTATGGTAGCAGACAGGGTGTCTCATTGGCAATTCAAAAAGTTAAGGAATCATTATCCAATAATTTTGTGCCCCAGAATTTAAGACCTCGTCACATAAACCGTAACCAATTTATTGCTGAACACGTTACCAGATTTGCAAATGAGTTATTTAATGAGGAACCTGAAAACCCGAAAGTCATTATTTGTATCGATGCCACTTATGTTAACATAGAGCGTAGCAAAAATTTTCAGACCCTCAGGCAGTCCTATTCAGTTCACAAACATTGCCATCTTGTTAAGCCAGTGCTAGTTGTTGCCGCAGATGGATATATTTTGGATGTTCATGGTCCATACTTTTCCGACCCAAGAAATAATGATGCGAGTATATTAAGATACCAATATAATCAGGATCAAGAACTAAGACACTGGCGGCAACCTGGCGATGTTGTGATTGTGGATAGAGGCTACCGAGATGCTCGGGAATTTTTAAATAATATTGGCATTTCTATGCAAATTCCACCAGCGCTAGAAGGTAGACGTCAATTGCCAACTGTAGAAGCCAACGCTAGCAGAATTATTACTAAACAAAGGTGGGTAGTAGAAGCTCGAAACGGATACGTTCAGTCATTATTTAAAATTTTTCGTATCTGCTTTTCAATTGCCCAAATACCCAATTTGCGGGCATTTTTCCGTATTGCCTGTGCCCTAATAAACCGCTACCATCCACCATTACATATGGAAGAAGCAAATAAACAACTAGTACAAGAAATGCTTCAAATGGTAAACGAACCTAATCATGTACAAGCTAGAGCGGAAAATGAAGGCTTGTTGAGGCGGCACGGCCTTTAGAACAAAACCAATTAGAAAATTTTCCAGTTCTAAATATAGCTCAATTAAGACGCATAACTTACGGAACTTTCCAACTTAAACTAGCACCTTCTTACATACAGGATAACAGTCACCAACTGGGCAACCACTTTTTCGAAATTGATACGGCATTCAACGAATTAAATCTTGTTCGGCTTAGAATTAGATCTAGACATAGAAATCAAATTAAATATCAAATAATAATTAGCTATAACCCTGTTCCTGATAATGATGCTGAACAAGGAGATGGTCCTATATTTGGCTACTATTGCCAATGCAAAACAGGAGCGCGAACTATAGGAATGTGTGCACATATAGCAGCAGTTATTTGGTTTTTGGGCTATGCAAGGCACGAAGAAGTTATTAGGCTACCGCAAACCAAAGTGCTAGCCGCTACTCAAGATGTTTTAAACAGACATGCTGCCGTCTAAATGTTCCGTTTCTTGTATATAAATCATGTAAATATTACGTTGTTTATTTTATGTATAAGTTCCACTTTTTATCATGTAAATAATCATATTTAATACTAATTTTTGTTGAAACACCCTGTATAAAATGTTAGAAAGTACAGAATAATAAAAATTACAAAAAAGTATAATATGTAATGGTAACACTTACGTATATCAATGTTAAATCCCACAGCCATTATTCTTATTAGACACTATCACTTTAACGCCCTGTATATCAAAAACTAGGCATTATATTAAGTTGGTCCAACGACAAATATTGTTCAGATAGTTTTAGTCTATAAATTTCATTAAATTTGACTGTGGTCTAAAAACCCATAAGAGGTGTGCAGGGTCCTTTGGAATAATTTAATTTAGTCAATTTGTAGTTGTTATATTAACTCTTGTTTTTGCTTGGAAAAATTTTGTACCATGAAAAAGAACGCCAAAGTTTCTTTTACAAATTAGTCTATTATATTTAAATTTAACTCTTGTTTCTACTTGAAAAATTTTTTTAGTGAGAAACGACAATCTCATGGCCAACTTAATACCTCCATTTTCAGTTTTCTGTATTACTATCGCAATTTCACAAATAAACTGAAAAAATTTTGATAATTATTAATTTTAAGTATAAGACATGCTTGACGAAAAAAACATTGGAGGGGGGGTCTGATTCAAAGAAATAAAAAAAAGTTGTATATACAAACAGTGACATGCCCTGAATATTACTAAAAAAAATCTGAAAATTAAGAAATTTCGAAATACTACAGGACCACAAACAATTTTCTGCCATTTGTAAAATAAACAAAAGTCGCCCAACAAATCAGTGGTGACGGCCGCAAGTGCCATATTTTTTTTGAAAAACAATAGAATATCACTTAAATCAAAGGAGATAGACCCATACAATTTGGTATTAAATGAATGTGTATTTTATGGGCTTTCCAAAAATATAATAATATATAGGGTATTCCATTAAGAAAGTAAAGGTTTAGTTTGCTCCATTAACATGAAACGCCCTGTACGATTAAAAATATTTTTAAATTGATATCTGCCCCTGGTCCTAAATTCCTTATTTCGTTTTTATACAATATTCCACCCTGTATAAACAACAATTTAACGCACCTTTACGAATAAAAACGGCAATAATCTACTTATCAAAAAATATTGAGTGTAGATACAAGTACCGCATTCAATTTATACTTTTTGCACAAAAGTAAGCAATAAATTACAATAAAATACAATTTAAACGAGCAAACTTATGCAGCTCTAATAAAACCTTGAAACATTTATTTTACCAACTGTAGTAATTAAACTTTTAGATAAATTTGAAACTTTACTTGATATGCAAAATTATTTTGATCTATAAGTACATTAGTTTGAACAATCAGACTTTCACGTAGCAAGATTATCATTCCTCTCATACAGCAGTGAAATATAAATGTGTTAAAAACTTCGTTTAAGATGCCATCTTGTGTATTTGAAATGACGTAAATTAGCTTTATTATAGTGTAACTCAATTAGGAAAATTTTCAGCAGAAAATTTTGATTCTATTTAACAGAACATGAAACGTATAAAATATCCTGAACTTCAGTTAATATTGATTATATTTACATTGTATGAGGTGGTCAAATGACAGCAATACCTTAACTGCACACTGGAATAGAAGTAGAAGTCACGTCTATTACGATAAGCCATATTCACAGATAATCTAAAATTACAATTATTATTCAACTAGTTTGTTTATTGCTGTGGGAGGGTCCCTTAATTGGCAAGAGATTTTGAAAGCGATAGTCGCTCACTTAAAAGCAATTTTTTAACATTCTGTTTCATTTTTACAGCTTTGCAATTTATGTATATGCTTTAACTAGCAATTTAATCACTACCAGCCAGTCACGTTTAAAATTGTTATTATACTTCATAACTTGTAAAATTAATGGTAAAGTGGCGAAGTTGCAGTAACTGTCTCCCAAAAGATTTTCCTTCTATAAAAATTATATGTGAAGTAAGAGATTTTGATAACATCAACGCTGAACATATCTGCTCAGAACTGTTATCATAATTAACAATAAAATAACTCAGCAGAGGCACACAAATCATGACATATTGCTCCTGCGAGCCTGGGAAAGTTGATAATGAGTTCGGAACTTGGAAATGTGAAACGATACTGTTAAACTACTAGTTATTTCTTGTATGCACATTCACGTAAAATGAATTAAAATCCAGCTCATTTTGAAATTAATAAGAGCATTTCATTTTCTTTTACCAACTTCATTTTAAAACAGGCGTTGACAAAGTATAAAAAAAGTTATCCTTAGTTATTTTGTAAGAGATGAAGTGTCTCGAAATAAATTTAAGCAAGGTAGCGGTTCCTACAGAAAGGCGCTCTGTAATTAAAATAATAATGAAACGCCCGCAGTAGTATCTTGATGGAGCCTAATAACACCTTAGTTTCAAAGATTTTAAACGCAATAAATGTAAGTAAACACTCAGTTAGGCATTAAGTGACAATTGTCAAATTAATTTTTTTTCTCACTTTTTGCACGTCCACGTTTTTAATCGAAAACCCATTCATTACTAATTTAATTATTTCAGTTGTATAAACTGCTTGCAACTAAAGTGATGAATGTGTTTAAATTCCATAACATTAATAAAATCAGACATTTGATTAAAATATATTTTGTTCATTATACATGTGCAAATTTAAAATTAAAATTTTATGTATAAACCTCAGTTTTATAGAATTCCATTGATTTTAATTAGGTAATAAACTGTTATTGTAATGTTATGCAAATATTATTAATTTATCTTTATTTTTCTTTAACATGCAAATGTATTTCATAAACAGATGCTGCCATAAAACCATTTTTTAGAGTAAGATAGTTTTAGAAGAACTATTTTTCATACTCTTTATTAGGTTCAAGATCTGTATTTTCTTGATTAGTTTACTACTAATGCTGGTCAAATTAATGTTACTAAAGTGCAAATTCCAAAAGTTTCAGAAAGTGATGGCCATTAGCAAACCTCTATTTAACACAAAATTTATCACCTGAACTCTTAATCGTAATTTAGAATACAGAATTACGTTTTATTTTAAACTTTGAATTTAGTTGTCGGGTAGCAAAGTCATTCGTTAATTTATTTTTCCAAAACGATCTGTATTTCGCTACACAAATTAAATAATACGTGTGGAGAAACAGACTATTCTTTTTTCAAATTAAAAATTAATAAATATATAAGTTCGTTATCATCATAACTATGTTACCTGAAATCGTGTATTTTCATTTATATTTTAGACAATTTACATGTTTCGATAACACTTACAGTTATCGTCTTCAGTAAATACTAACAGTTTAAGAAAATTAATTTTGTCAAGTATACGACCCCCACCATTTAAATGGCAAATGGCTTTCTGTGGATTTGGATAAATTTTGATATGTTGTAGATCGTAAGGTTCTAATCAAAGACTACCATAGGCAGAAAGTCAAAAAATGGACAGTTATTTCGCTACAGCTCACCAAAGTTGTGAATATCAAAGTTCCATTTTTAAATGTGACGTGCAAGAGTTTAACGAAATTATTTATTAACGCCAAACAACGTAAGTAATTTATTACAACAATATGGGCCATAGGGCACTTTTCCAATCCTAATCAGTATCCACTTCCATCGCATTGTTATCATTTGCAATGTTTAGATCACGTTGTTGAGCTATATTAGCTGTGTCCAATCTTTTGTCCAACAAAGTCGATTTTTGATAGTGAACATCATTTTCATAACGCGCATACCCCAAAAACGCAAAACACTAGCAATGTGCGCACATGTTCCAAAAGTTCTTGCACCTGATTTACACGTACAATAGTAACCAAGAATTATATCCTCCACATTCTCATCGGCTTCTTGATTTTCGGTGGGGTTGTAAGCAATCCACAATTGATGTTTTTTCGCATTGCGACAACGCGAAAAATGTCTAATTCTTATAAAACCAGGTTCATTATTAATAGAATCTATATAAAATTCTTCCTCACCTAAATCATGTTTTACCAAGAAACTTAAATATGGATTTGAGGTGACCGTTTCTGGCTTCAACTATCCACCTTGTTTCACTTATTATGCGGCACCCGTTTGATTCTTCAGTCGACAATTGGTTTTGGCCCCGCTCAAGAAAAGCTGGCATCTGGTTTGAAGTACCCATATCGTCAAGCAGATCTATGGAATCTTGATATCAACTATTCAGCACAAAAATATCACCTTGATGAAACCATACTCTTATTGCATCACCATCCCTATTAAACTCATTAATCAGCATTTCGGCATAACTATTTTTAGAGTCGGCTTTACTAAGTGACGACTCTTATGCACGTTGTATGATTGTGCTAAGACATGAAAGTTATTACTTTTTGATACACTAGAGTAGTTCCCGTAAATATGTACAGTTGCTATCGGTGTATTGGGTTGCGGATTATATAATTAGTTGGAAAATTCTATTAGATGGTTGGCAATGTAATCATCCCTTGTAATGGCGTCAAGTACAATATAACTAGGTACGAATCTTTGCATTAGCGATTCTCTAACTGTAGCAATAGCCATACCTATAGCCTGTCTACTTGGGTAATGAAAAATAATTTTCAAAAACTGGCCCGGCAAACCTTGCCGAATCTTGCATAAAAACGTCAAAGGATCCTTTTAGTCACATAACTTTGTCCACCTTGCCGAGGTATTTGTTCACAAAACATTTACAATTCCCGAAATTGTTTTTCCGTAACGGGAGCTACGGATTTGAAATCTTCTCCACTAAAACTATCTTCGTCCTCCTATATTGCTTTCTTTTGACTAACGAGTCGGGTTTCTTGAAAAAATGCCTATAATTGCTGACAAATGGCCTATTAACAGACAGCAACCCTGGAGGTAAATGCTTCAAAATCCTTGCCATCCGAGTGCTGCCCGCAACATCGTACATTTTCTGGTATGTAAACATTTAAAAGACTAAAAATATTTACTCTACACGATACGGACATCCTATGCACATTATTATTACCATTACAAATCGAACAAGTACGGGTTGATGTTTCAAAACATTTAGTCTTAAATAAGCTATTTCGCTATTTCGTTAAGGATCAGCCGAAAAAATTAGCTCAAGCTATGGTCAAGTCTGTAACTTCTTGTGGTGGCCTTCCATTCTCATTTCTTCTAAAAATGGCCATTTCCCTTTTAACATTATTATCGCTATCAATTCTATTCATTAACCTTGGCCGTATTACGGACATAACAGGGTAAACGATTTTTAAATGCTCTTCAATAATCACATTTTTTAAGGAAAAACTGGTCAAACGAATTTAGATTTGATTTTCGAACTAATTAAGAGGCGTGACGTTTTAAATGACAATACTTTTTAGGTACATATGTTAAGGCACGTGTTGCTATGCTTGTTACAACTTTTTGCGAAAATCGCGGCAAGTTGATAGAAGTCAAAATCACAACTTTGACGAAGTGTAGCGTAAAAACTGTCCATTTATTTAAACTACCTGTGGTAGATTGATTAAAACCTTAGAATCTACAACATATCAAAAATGTAGCCAAATCCACAGTAAGCCATTTGCCATTTAAATATAAAACTGCTATAAACGTATTTCAAAGCCAACTACGGAATCTAATCTTCTTTAGTAAAAATTAGTTGTATTTTAAATGGAACAAATATTATTAGACCGCCTTGAAAATCACTAATCAGGACACTTTCTAACGGACTAACGTTAAGAATGAAAAATGTAACAAGTATAAAAGGAATTTAACAAGTTTTAATCAGATTAAGTATGCGCAACTTTGTGAAAATCTTTAATTTGAAGGTGATAAAAGCATTAATAGCACAAATCATGCTAGTAAAATCACAGCAAATCTAGCAAATACCTACATGATTTTCGGTTACTATTAAAAGACTGTAATTGTTATGATACACCGAAAACAGGATTTGTACATTTAATCTTATTTTAAGATAACTATATACGTTAAACCATTGTAATTCCCTGATTGATAAAGCTTAAACTTCGAGCTCTAGGAAAACACAGCAAAAAAAATACCAAAAATTGAGGTTAAGGTGTACAATTCTACTTCTTTTTAATTAAAGTACCAAAATCTACTCAACCCTAAATTTCTATCTTGAATGTTCAAGTTATTGGGATGTTTATTCTACCCACAAAGTGTAAAGGGTGATAATTGCAAGCTTGTCAAGTTTTAGAAGATTCAATGTAAACTTTGGATACTGTCAATTTATAGTAAATGTATTACGTAATAGCTACATAATCCAAAGTTATCCTTATTTTTTAAAGAGCTTGTGCAATATATTTCTTTTCATTGAATTTATACAGGGTGGTTCTAAATAGAATATCACAAACGGTACCAGTGCAGCTACATGAAAAAATAAGGCAAATGAGCTAAATATACCTTAATAAAATACTTATCTTTTTGGATTTTCTAATGGTGTACTTTAAATTATACAATCTAAACGTTTCGATAACACTTACAGTTATCTTCGTCAGTAGTAATGTTTGTTAAAAATTGTTAAAGATGTTGTAAACAATTTTGTCAAATTTGAAAAATTAATACATTAAACATAAACCTGCTATTAATATAACAGTTTGAGAAACGTATAAAGCCAACTATAAAATTTTAGTAAAGAATAACTAGGTCATAAAAATTAAATATTGTTAAACTATTTCAAAGATGACAAACCAGAACACTCTCTACGACGAAAGTTAACAATGAAATTTGTCAGCCAAAAAACACATTTAACAAAATTTAATCGAGTTATGATGTAAGTGTAAACTTGTGAAAAACTTCAATTTGAAAATGATAGAAGCATTCACAAATCCAAACATTACATCAAATAAAATAACCCAGTTAAATCTAACAAAGAGATATCTTTATCAATAATTGGAAGTGTTATTAACACTTTTAAGGTTTACAGAAAGCCGACACACACTGACAGATACCTTCATAAATTATCCAACCACCATCCACGTCAAAAAAATAGTATAATTAAATCTTTAGTAAAACTAATTTGTGACCCTGAATTTTTGAATGATGAATGTAAATATTTAAGAAAATCCTTACAAGATAATGTATATTCACTTACAGATATTAATAATGTTATTACACCTTCTAGGCGTAACCTTAAAGAAAAACCAGTTCTTAATGTTGGTACTGCTTTTCTTCCTTTTATAGCTAATGTTACAAATAGAATTGAAAAAATCCTAATTAAATATGGCATTAAGACTATTTTTAAACCTACAAGAAAAATTAAAGAACATTTAAGATCACCTAAAGATGTGTTAAACCCTTTGTCATCTTCCGGAGTGTTTAAGTTATCTTGTTCGTGTGGAAAAGTATACATCGGAACCACAAAACGTAGCTTTGAGACAAGACGCAAAGAACATATGAGATTTTATAGATTGGGTCAACCAGAGACGTCTGCTGTGGCTGACCATTCCCTGAATAACCTAAATCATGACATTCAATTTGACAATATGGAAATATTGTCAAGACAAACTCATTATTATGTTCGTTTGCAACGTGAAGCTATTGAAATATACAAACACCCGAATAATTTTAATAGACAAGAAGAACATCTCGTTTAAATAGGTTTTGGCATCTTATAATTAAAAAGAAGCATAATGATACGTCTTAATTTTGATTTTAATTTTAACTTTTGGTATGTCTAGGTTTTTTGCTGTTTTTCCTAGACCTTGAAGCAAATGCTTCACCAATTATATGTTAAATTACCACAGCACTATAATTTAACATAAGTACTGGGTTATTTTATTTGATGTAATGTTTGGATTTGTGAATGCTTCTATTATTTGCAAATTGAAGTTTTTCCCAACTTTACACTTACATCATAACTCGATTAAATTTTGTTAAATGTGTTTTTTGGCTGACAAATTTCATTGTTAGCTTTCGTCGTAGAGAGTGTTCTGGTTTGTCATCTTTGAGACAGTTTAACAATATTTAATTTTTAAGGACCTAGTTATTCTTTAACTAAAATTTAAGTTGGTTTATACGTTTCCAAACTTGTTATATTTAATAGCAGCTTAAATATTTTAATTTCAATAAAATTAACAACTTTTAATTTTAACAAACATTATACTGAAGAAAGTGTTTAATCGAAAGAAGATTGTATAAAAAGTCACCTTACAAAAAAAAAGATAAGTATTTATTATGAGTTTTAATGAAAGTTTATTTTCTAATTTTTAGCCAAGTTGCGCCTTGAAGAAAGGGCTTCAAATGTTGTAAGTAACAACCTTCAATTTACTAGAACTGTGTGTATTTTATAGAATTTGCCATGTAACACATACTTATTTAAATTGTTTAAATGTTATCCACCAACTCTTGTGATTAAATTTTTCTAAAAATATTTTACCTTTCTATGTAAAGACATATCTTATTTACATTTTCAGACGTACTAACTAAAAACACAAATTTTTTCTCTTCTTGCATTATGTCAATAAAAGTGATAGTTTTTTCGATAATTTACAAAAACGAGCTGCGGAAATTTTAGAGCACCAAAGTATGCAGTGACATAAAAACATCAACACACCACTCTTTAGTATCGAAATACGCTTTCATCGTAAAGTAATTTAAGTAAATGTATTTTGAAGAAACAATATTCGTTATGTAACAAATAAAAAATTATTTTAAGTGTTTAAGTTAAGTAATAAATCTTAATTTAAAGCACCTATGTTTTCAATTTATACTAGGAACAAGGTTATTTTAAAGTAAAAGTCTGTAAACTCAATTTAACACACTTGTTTATACACCTAGGATTCCTCCAGCATTAGAATTTTCATAAAAAATAAACTCAAGACCTATCCACGGGTAGAATAATTTACCTTTAGACCACTTCCAACAATTTCTCCCACTTTTACATAAAATTGTCGAAATTTTGATTAAATTGTTGAGTGGGTTTTAAGCCCACTATTCATGGAATAAAAGCTAAACCAGTCTTTGAAAAATGTTTGATCGGTGAACAAAATATTAAGAAATTCACGTTGTCTAAGAAAGTCCAGATACATGGCAAAAAAATTTTTAGGTAAATTATTTCCATTAATTTAAAACCACACGGTGAAAAGGGGCGTTAAAATTAAATCATAAATCAAGTTCCAAAAGGCTTTCGAAACCATTATATGTCACAGTCTTTTAATGGAGGATTTTCTTCTAAATTGATAAGTATAGCTTCTCCAAAATTGAATTTGGTCAGTTTCTCGCAACCTTATTTCCACAGCTGAAAAGGTTTGCTTGTGGGGAACTCTATGATTTGGATAATCTGATATTCAAAAAATATTTGGAGTATATCAGCGTACTCATTGTTAGTAAAATTATGTGCCATAACTACACAACTATTATTTGAAACAGTTGATAACACTAACACATAATCAAACTATTAGAAAAATTGTTTCGACCATTAGGACAGAAAGTTTCCCAACTTCCCAATTTCATTTAAAAGAGAACCTTTAAACAAATTTGGTCGTTTAGATTTGTTTACAGGAAAATGGGAACTCTTTAAAATATTCTTTAGAAAGGAACACGGACCGGTAGGTAATTACCAGAACACGGACACGGATAGAAAGGTCATAGACAGAACACACAAACGGAAAAACGGACCGGACACGGACAGGAAAGGCCACGACCGGAACGACACGGAACACACGACCGGAAGGACAGGAACAAGGGAACGGACACAAAACGGACAGGACACGGACGGACACGGAACGGAACGGACACGGACACGGACACGGACACGGACAGACACGGACGAAGAACGAATTTTTCTAAAAATGTGTTTTCGGGGGGCCATAAACGTCGAGACATGAAAAAATTTTTTTCTCCAACCACCTAAATAAGACCAAGGACAGGAACCGGACCAAAAGGCCAACGGACCAACAAGGCTATGGCAACTGTAAAAGTAACTTTTGTCCTAAGTCAAAAATTTGTGACGTTGATCACACTGTGTTGACTAATGTACATGGGATGCCATTATTTCAATAACTACAATTTCAAAATTCTCACATGTTCATCAGAAACAATGTTTTCAGCGATAAGTAAGTATTGATATTCAATATAATTTCGAATTTTATTTTCGTTTTAAGCAAGGGTAGGGTAAGATTATTGAAATGTTTGGAGTGATTATATTCTCTGAACAGAATTTAAGAAATTTGCCATCGCCGCTGGCGAAATCTATCTTCACATTACTTCACCATTATCAAATTTAAAATTTATCGAGGTAATATCCTATAAATATTAATTAAAAAACTATACAGTGTTTTTTATTTCACTAAATAATAATCATTTTCTATACAATGGAAATGTTTCAAACTGATAGTGACGTGAACTGCACCCCGCCTGATATTAAACAAACTGCAGAACAAGTCACTTTAGATTTGCTCTCACTAAAACCACGGGAGGTTATCAAAAAGCTTATATGCGCTTTACGACGTGCCGGAGAATGTAATCATTGCTTATCTTGCCGATTTAGCTATGACCATAGACCCACCAACGTTCTGGAGCCATTATTCAATGTTGAAATCGACATTAAATATTCCAAGCTGGTGCCATACTAATAAAAGTTGGTTATCAGCGTAAAAAATCAAAAACCCTTACAAAAGAAGATGAAAAAGTTGTGAATGAAGCTTCAGATTCTAAATACTTAATGACCAAGGTAAAATTAAAAGTACTCCTTTTGGTTCTAAAATTGAAATATTTTGGATTGGTTTGATTTTTGGCGTGGCAGCAGCATTACGTAATGATGAATTGTCCAAATCAAACTGTCAGATATCTCTGATTTAGACTCTGTTTTATTAATAAAAGTGCCGGACACTAAAACCAAAAACCACAATCATTTACATTTACTGGTTAACAGTACTTACTGTTATATAGGAAATATTTGTCTTTACGCCCACTTGGTATTAATAACGACCGATTCTTTATTAAATATCAAAATGGGAAGTGTTAGGCAAGTTGTTGGCATACACAATCTGCCATCAACCGCTCTGGAAGTAGCCTCTAACTTAGGTTTTCCCGAATTAAAGATGTATACTGGTCATTGTCTAAGATGAACATATGCTACACTGTAGATGAATGCAGCTGCAGATATATGTGAATTGAAACGTCACAGAGGGTGGCAATCGACAAGTGTAGCAGAGGGTTACATTGCTGAATCTGTAACATAAATGATAAAAACATCAAATCAGATCCTGAACCAGACACTGAGGCACGCAATCAACAGGATCTTAATCCGGAATCACAACCCTGTACCAGTAGTTCAGAATCCAATTTAGTTGCTACACTTCCTAACCATCCCGTCCAATTTAACAACTGCACAAATAGCACTGTAAACATTGCTTTCAATTTAAATAGCAATTAATTTTCATTTTCATATATTTTTTTAGTTTATATTTTCGTTTTATGTTTCTTAACTTTGTTCAACGTTAAACTAAATTTATTTGTTTTCCTGCTGCATTGGATTATTTAATAGACACATTGTAACGGTAGAAACTTAACGGTTACAAATTAACCTAAAAAATAATTTCGTTTCGATAAGGGACAAGAAGTGAGGGGTTCCCAAACAAATAGTGAACTGCAGGTAAATCACTGAATATAAATGTCAAAGCGGTTAGAGAAAAATTTTATTTCTTTCGCACAAAAAATGCGTTTTCCTCGGAAGGTTGCTGGACACCACTTGTCGTCGTCCAGCAACTTCCTTCCTCGTCCCGAAAACTGCCATTTTTTGTACTAATGAAATTATTTTAAAAATATAAACCGATTATGTAGCTTTCTCTTTATACGACAGTTGTTGTTTGGATTGTTTTCGCTTAGTAATAGGCTGGTCAATCTAGGCAGGTTTATACGCGTGAGGTAGAAAAAATTAGCAACAAGATGATCTCTGCAGTAATGAGTAGTCAATGGGGTCCTTATTAATCCCTCAAAAATCGCACTTTGTCGCATTGGTGGAACTTGAAACAAAATGGCCGCCATCTAGAATTTTTTTGAATTTATTGAATATCTCGTAAAGTATGCATTTTATCAAAAAAACTCGAGAGATCATTTTTATAAGGAATCAAAATTTACTCATAATGAAAAAAATTTCAAGTTCATTGACTGAAAAACCAAAAAGTTATTGTATATATGATTTGGCAATATGGGTTTTTGACTAATTTGATAAATATCTGATTTAGTTAAAACTATTTGTGTACCCAATTCTCCAAATGAGATTTTTAAGGGAAAAAATGCTGAATAATTAGGTTATTATCCACATATTGGCAACACTGTCACACGACGGCAACTTGAGACGACCTTGTTACTATGCGGTTTTATTGTTTTAGATTCCGCACAGTTCGTAAGCGAATAACACGTACTGCAATTTAGGCGTGATTGTACGAATTCTGACTTGTTTATAATTTGTTGTTTGGGTTTCTTTTTAACCATAACTTTTGAAACAAGTCAATGTACTTTTTTAACAATATCTTTGTGGACCGGTATTAAACAGTATGAGTTCAATATTGTGTGCTATTTGTGATAAAGACACGAGCGATAAAACTGTTACCGTTACCAAAAAAGGGTTAATATCTTTAGTTAAAGCAGGTCGTGCCCGCGGAGATGAAAAATATACCAAATTTGAAGAGCGATTCAATCTGAAAGAATCTACGTTGCATGTACATCAAAGTTGTAGAAAAGTATATACACACCCTCGTGAAATCTTAAAGGCTGGGAAAGTACATCAAAATGAAGAAGCCTCGTCCTCAAAAAACACGTTGAGGTCAGGAAGCAATATTTTTGATTTCAAAGGCCAGTGTTTATTTTGTGCGGCGAACATCAAGTTAAATGTAATGCAGGCAAAATCCCAAACGTCAAAAATTCGTATTGCATCAACAATAGAGTTAAGGAATACAATTCTTACACACTGCAGGCAACGAAACGATGCCTGGGGTTCAGAAGTTCAAAAAAGGATATGTAGTGAAATAGATCTTGTAGCTGCAGAAGCTAAGTATCACGCAAACTGTTTCAGTAGATTTTTGAAGCATAAAAGCCATGAAAAATCTGGGAGGCCTTTAGATATTGAATGTGAAGAAGCCTTTGAAAAGTTATGCTACGATATTCAAAACGATAACGAAAAGTGTCAAAGAACTCCAGGAGAAGCTAGTGTCATACTTACCTGAAAATGTAACACCTTGGTCCGAAAAAAATTTGAAACTTAGATTAAAAGGAAAACTAAAAAATACAGTAATAATTACGGAAGTCCCAGGAAAGCCAGCTGTTTTATGTTTGAAGAATAAGTGTGATGAATTAATTACTGATGAGTGGTTTGAAAACAATACAAATACTGAAGAAAAAAGACTTAAGGTAATAAAGGCGGCAGCACAAATTTTAAAAGAAGATATAAGGACCATGGTTTGCGACGTTGATACTTATCCTGCGGTTGGTGATGTAAGATTGGGAGGAGAGAACCAATTTCTAAATTCTTTGGACGTTTTTTTTAATGAATTAGTAACAAAAGGCAAAAATAAGGATATCAAAATCAACGCATTAAAAAATTTTGTTACATCATCAGTGCGGGTCAAGTCATTTATCTCGCCGCTTATGCTCAGCTTGGGCATTCAGCTGCACCGGAAATACGCATCCAGATACTTAGTAGATCTTCTGTCAAAACTTGGTGTGTCTGTGACATATTCTGAATGCTTAGCGTTTGAGAATTCGGCAATAACTAGCAACAAGGGTAATGTGCCAGAAGATACTTTTATACAATTTGTATTTGACAATGCGGACTTTAATATCCGAACTATCGATGGACATGGTACTTTCCATTCAATGGGGGGAATAATGTGCGTATCGCCCTCAAATATCTCAAGTATTCCGACATTTGAAAGGAAAAAGACTCCAGATTTGTCAGTTGATATAGGAAAATTTGGCAGTACACCATTACAGGTAACATTAATTACTTAATTATAAATTGATCATTCGGGAGCTTATATGTTACTTTTATTTATAGTTTCACAAAAAAACACCTAAATCTGGTCTGTCTACCATCACAATGAACTGGGATGAAAATGTCACAATCAACCACTGAGATGTCTTGACAACCAACGTAGATACACTCTGGATTATGGGTAGCGTCTTTTCTTTTCCATGTCGATCATCGTGGAATGGATTTATGTCTACAGTGAAAACAAACAAACTTACCGTAGACAGCAATATAATTCCATTACCGTTCGTTAACATGGATCCTGGAAATCTGAACACAATTTATACAGCATTACTGTTTGCTGCCGAAAAGTGTAAACACTATAATAAGAAGCCTTGTATTGTTACATTTTATCAACCTCTTTTTCAGAAAGCTGTGGACATTGTCACAGCTTCAAACGAAAGTAATATTGTTAGTTCAGTTATAGTTAGACTCGGCGGCTTTCATACATTAATGTCTTTTATGGGAAGTGTAGGAAAAATTATGGCCGGAAGTGGACTAGAATAACTTTGGAGTAAGGTTTATGCTAAGAACACTGTACCTCATTTAATGAGCGGGCATGCCTATTCAAGAGCGTTACGTGCTCATTTCTTAGCTCATGAAGCATTAACCGTAATAATATTGAGAGACCTTTCGTTATCTGAAGAGAGTATTAAACTTTTATAAAATCTTTATGAAAATCCAATGCTAGATGAACTTGAAAATAACATCCTACTCGAACAGATTAAAGCTCAAATAGAGGAGAAATTAAAAGCCCATTCCAAACTTAGCAGGACAGGGAAACTGTGGGTTAATTACTTGAAGTTAGTAAGTTTAATGAAACTCTTCATTATGGCTGAAAGATCTGGTATTTGGTCGCTTCATGTGTATTGTGTCAAACATATGATCCCTACATTTTATGCTACAGGCCATATTAATTATGCAAAATGTGCACACCTATATGTTATTCAAATGCACAAATTACAATCCTTAGATTCGAGTGAATATGAAAATTTTGTTACCAAAGGACTATATACAATTCGCAGAACAAGAAATTTTTTTTCCGGAACCTGGACCGATATGATAATCGAACAAAGCCTAATGAGGGCCATGAAAACCCAGGGTGGATTGACTCAAGGTCGGGGGCTCATAGATTCTACCTTAGCTCGATGGATTTCCAGCATGTCGTCATGTATTCCTATTTGTAATGCCTTAGAGGACTTTACTGGGGTAAGAGCATCATCATCCAATCAACATGTTGAGTTGAGTAAGTCTCGTCTCCAACGCGACAAGACCGATTTTGGAAAGTTCACTACTTGGTTAGAGAATCATGACCCTTTCAAGTGTACTGAATTCATGTCTCTTTCATCTGGTATTATTGCATCTTCATTTGTAAATTGTGATCAAACCTGTGACATTGGCGCAAACATCTTGAATAAAAGTATTGGTAAAAAATTTACCGAAATACAATGTAAAAGGTCAGAAAATATTAAAAACTTTGCCCAAATGAGCAACAGAATCAAAATTTGCCAAAAGTACGTGGACATAAATCCCATGCAGCTCTTTAATAGAATTATTTGCTCGAGTAAGACACCCGAAGAAATTAAACATTGTTTTAACTTCGAACTTTCACCATATCCATTGGCACTTTTTAAAGAGGGCAACCTAAGAAGAGGAGTAAAATCTCAACTTTTAAAAGAAATTGACAGCTTGCACACTCTTTCAGATCATTCCATGAATAACGAGACATGTTATGTCATAGATGGCGGATTTCTTCTGCATAAGGTGAAATGGCAAAGACCAGCAACGTACCATGAAATATTCTTGCAGTATGTAAATTATATTGTTCATACATATAAAAGAAGTTCTGTAGTCGTTTTTGATGGCTATAATCTAGAAAATATGTCTACTAAAGATAACTTACAAAAATTGAGATCTGAACAAAACGTAGCAGTTTCAGTCCAATTGCACGCTACAGTTGTCACACCACAAGATCTCTTTTTAAGAAATAGCCAAAATAAAAAGAATTTCATCGAAATCCTGCGAAGATATCTAGAAGAAAATGACATTACTGTATATCAGGCGAAAAGGGATGCTGATGTCCTAATCACACTGACGGCTGTTCAGTTGTCCAGCGTTAAAACACATGTGACCGTGGTTTCTGAGGATACAGATATTATGGTTTTACTCATATATCACATAAAAGGAAATAATGTATGTTTGCTTCGACCAGGAAAAGGTGCAAAGGGCGACAAAGTTTCTGAAATAAATGAGATTCAGACAAAATTAGGCCATATAAAAGAACATATACTTTTTATACACGCAATGTCAGGCTGTGACAAAACATCTTTTTTGTACAATAAATCCAAAAATTGCTTCCTAAAATTGCTACAAGAAAATGAAGATCTGTGTCGAGACTTAGATGTATTTCAAGAACCTAATACAGACATAGCAGTTTTGATTCAATCAGGACTTAAAATTCTTTTAAATCTTTACCGGTGTCCAAAGAAGATTCAAGACATTAACCAGTTGCGTCACACACTATATATGCGACTGACTTCAAGGCAAAGCTTAAATTCAGAATTATGTTTAGCCTCACTGCCACCAACCGCAGAATCTGCCAAACAGCACATTCTTAGGACGTATTTTCAGGTAAGTTTCTTTAAAGTATAAGGTACATTTTTTATTATGCTTACGTTGTCTATTTTTCTAGATTCAAGAATGGCTGGGAAACTGTCTTGACCCCCTTAAATATGGTTGGAACAATGATGAAAATGGAGTTCTAGTACCTATTACCACAACGCAAAATCCAGCACCCTCAGATTTGTTGAAATTAATTTTTTGCAATTGCAAAGAAAGCAAATGCTTGAAGAATTGTTCCTGCAGAAAAGTTGGACTACAGTGCTCAGCAAAATGTGATCAGTGCTACGGCGTAAGCTGTAATAACGCCATAGTGCATTATGACGAAGAAGACGATTTATAAAGTAAAATTTATTTTAATTACTTAGTATCCTGGTTCCTGCTCAAATGTGGTTCTTATTATATTTGTTTTTCTACCCTTAAAAAATATTTATATGCTTCTTATTACATTATTTTCTTTGGTGTAATATAGTTTTTTATTCTGTACAAAAAAATTCTTTGAGTTTTTTATATAAAATGACCAAATTTTAAAAAGTCTTATATTAGCAATTCATATAAATCGCAATAATTTTTTGTTTTCAGGCCAATAATCTTGAAAATGTCACCATTATAGGTAAATTTTGATTCTCTATAAAAATGATCTCTTCAGTTTTTTTCATAAAATGCATACTTTACGAGATATTCAAAAAAATTCAAGATGGCTGCCATTTTTTTTCAAGTTCCACCAATGGGACGAAGGGCGACTTTTGAGGGATTGATAAGGACCCTATTGAGTACTCATTCTCGCAGAGATCACTTTGTTATTAATTTTTTCTACCTCAACCACCTATTTTGACTCGACTATAACCAGACTGCTAGATATATAAAAATACATATATTTGACGAACTCAGCAATGAATTTTAATCACATGCGATAAAATATTTTTTAATCACATGTGAGCAGATGCATTTACTTTAGTCACACAAATGGATTGAAAAATGACGCACTTTAGTCACGAAAATGGAAAAAAAATTTTTTGCTCTAAAAATGATGCAAAAATCATTACATGCACTTAGAGATTTAATACTGCTATGAAGGTACAAATATATAAATAAGAGAAACTCCGCTTAATAGATAAAAAAATTACTTGGCAACAGTTCCGAACTTATTTTGAAAAATTATACAATTATAGTTATGCATTCAAAATGATGGCTGCTTACATATTAATGAATTAAATGAAATAAAAAAAAATAAACTCAAGCAACAACAGTTAACCTCGGACTATCAATTATTAACCCTGCAGTGGTCGCGATCTAAAAAAGTACTTAAGTGGTCGCGTGGATTACATATGTAGACCATTTACAAATTGAAATAAAACGTTATGTAAGCTTAAAATCTTTATATTAGGTATTACAGTCTTATTATTATAATGTTTTTTAATAGAAATAAGGAACAAAAACTAAACAGAACATCCATCCAAAAATAATCAACAAAAATGAAAAACCTTCTTATGTGGCAGTAGTAACGGGGCACCATCCCCTCCACTTTTTTTACGACACAATCCCCGCCCCCTGGGACACCTCACCTTTCGCTTTTTTTACACGCCCACGTGGGGATCGTATCTTTTCACCACTATGGTTTCATTTCGGTGGTCATTTTCAACCCCTTGAAGGAATTTTTCACCCGAATTTAGGACCTTTTAGCAGTATTAAGAGCCTTTTTGGCGGTTCACACCTATGGCTTCTTTTCACTGGTCATTTTCAATCCCTTGATGGAATTTTCACTCTAATTTGGTTGTATTAAGAGCCATTTTGGCAGTTGAGCCCCTGTAGAATAGGCAAATGGAAGCGCACGTGAGCCGCATATTCTAGACCTTAAGATTGAGCTTGGGTTTGGTCTTGGAGTTGGTTTTTTGGGGTTGGACTTGGAGTTGGTCTTCGGGTTGGGGTAGGGGTGACTATTTTTGGTAATTATCTTGTAGACCATTTTGTTTTTCTTGGCCCTGTACCCTGATTAGAGGAGCTAAGTCTCTGCGTTCTGATTGGTGGGGAATTTGAAATTGTTTTTAACAAGGGGCCCTAATTCTAACCTGTAAGACATGTGTAGGATCTAGCTCTCTGAACTTCCTCTTCCTTCGATTACAGAACACATAGTTTTATTTTAATTATCATAATTAAAATCCTCGGTGGATTATAATTAAATCTTTTACTGTCATTAAAATTAATCTCACGTACAACGACGAAACAGGAATTTTATTAATACCAGTAACGTGTAGCAAGTGATTTTTATAAAGCCATTTTCCACTTGAATATTAAATTTGTTGTTTATCAAGATAAAGGTAACATATACATTTGATTTTAAATACGCTGTTAAATTCTATAATAGTAAAATTGTTTTATATAATGCAATTATTATTAAATAGTTATACAATCTCGTTAATATGAAGCGGAAAAGTAGCAATCACCCATTGACATCGTGTTAAATTTTGCTGTTGTAAAAATAAATATTACGTGAAATAATAAATAATGCCTACCCTAATGCAACGGTGCTTTTTATATACGCAGATTCTCTTTCTAAACAGTCACCACCTATACATTCGAAAAATTCTGTCTGATTTATTTGCATGTTCAATTACATACACACAAAATTGTTTTATAGAAACGCGTTCATTAACAGTTATAAAAACCTCATTAAAAGGACTGGAAAGTAATAGGTTTTAATGGTTTATTATTATATTCGAATTAATAACTACAAGTTTAAAGTCTACGAATACGCACCCGCTATTGTAGATCTGATTTTATGACGTCATCCTCTAAGAGTAACAATACATTTAAAATCTTTATCGACATTTTTGTTAGCAATATCAAGTAAAATATGTATATTAAAAATAATACACATACATTCAGATGTGTATTATTTGGCCTGTTCTAATAATAACCACATGTTGAACTGAAATATTTTTTATACAACGTATCCATACATAGCCTCACTAAATACGTTTTCTACTTTAAATGGTTGGATATAAACTAGCTATTGCTTCCTCATCATTAACTAATTTAGAATGTAATACACAAACCTGATTATTGCAACTCGTATTTAGCATTTATATTGTACTTATAAATTTACATTCAAAATAAAACAAACGACGATAACATGCTTTAAAAAAAATTATTTTTACTTTGATCGTGTAAAAGCCAGACTTCATCAGTTTTTGATATTGTGTACAAACAAAATATCACCTTGGTATTATAAATAAGTAACAGCCTTCAAACTGTGTTTTTATATTGTATATACGTACAAATTGCTTTAAATAAACGACTACCTAATTAAGTAAGCAGTCAATTAATATTTTCTAGTTTTACTTAGTGATATTTTTTATAGAAGCGGTTTGTCACGGAAATTTAAGCTAACATGTATCAAGGTTATTGACATTTTATAGAAGCGGTCGGCCTTGGAATTGTTTAAGTTAACGTGTATCAAGGTTATTTGTTTTTGTATAAAAACGATGTTTACCTTGAGAAAGTCACCTTCAACTGACCCTAAAGTTAGCCATAGGTCAGACTTTGAAGTTGTCCTTGAAGTTAGCCTTATAAATTTTCAATAACTTAATTACCGCTGGCATATTGTAATTATATAATACAGCTATTTCTAACCTTTCTTTAAAAGATGTTTTCTAATCATAAAATTTAAACTGAACTGCATTAGATCTATTTACTTAAAATTATTTTATTTGAATAAAGTTTAAACGAATGTTTGACATAGTTTTTACAACGAACGCTTATACGGTATAATTATGTTTTTAAAAATTATTATTTCACTTCACTTTCCTTTAAATGTAAAGTAATGTAATCTGGTCATGGGAATTTTTATAAAACCGTTTTACCTTGAGACAAGGTCACCTTCAGCAAGCCTTGAAGTTAGCCTTGGATTTTGGTCTTGAAGTTAGCCTTGGGAATTTTCAATGACTTAATTAGACCCTGGAAAGATTACTATAAATACGTGCATTTGACATTAGTTAATTCTGTTCAGTTCTGAAGAGCATTGCGTTATCATCGCTATGGAATCTTTAAACGTTAACCAAATTTTGGGGTTGTTCAGTGCTGGTGCATTATCCGAAAAGGGGCTGAGAAACGCTTATAGCATTATTACTTATAAGATGTGTGAAAATGACACTATCGATTCGATAGAGCTTTATAATGATTTGCGGAGGCTGCACGGAGCGTTGGTGGAGTGTAAGTATGTACCTGTTTGATTTTTTAAGTTCTAATTATTTTTTTAAAGCCCCGTAAATATGGAGGAAGTGTTTGTTTATGAAGAAGAGATGTTGGAAACTTCCCCAGTGGAGGATATGTTAACGGTATGTCTTTCAATGTTCTATTGTTTCGCTTACTGACTGAGTACATTAGAGCAGCAAGTCCAATCGAGCTCAGGCCTATCAACCCTGTGGACCATCCTCTACCCAAATGAGTCATATAAATATAATAGGGGAGTCAAACAGTAAATTTATTAAAAAATTCAGTACTACGTTTAAATTGTTGCGATTTACCTCCAACGACGAAACATGCAAGGATAATCCCTTAACATGGCTACAGGTAAAAATTATTTCGTTTCCTAAAATGTTATTTAACACATCGTTTTGCAGAATGTATTCGAAGAGTTTTCTACATACATTGTCAAGGATGCGGTTCCATGATACCGTGTTGGTATCACATTAAGGAACCATAATTACCCAGACAAACCAATTGACGTGTTATTTAAAAGGGTGGACCAGTTGTCGGTGAGGGTGATAATGTCACTACTGGAAAAGGTAATGCAGAGAAACGCTAGCTTTTTTCGAGTGACTTGTTAGTTTTAAATGTGGATAGAGTGACGGTACCCGTTGGCTCTGGACGCAAAAACTTGAAGACTTTTGTAAAGCTAAAAAACAGGGCAGTATTCTAGTACCGATAACAATCAACAATAATAATTGTTTAGCTTGCGCACGAGTCCTAGCAATAGCGTTTAGAAGTAACGATACAATGCGTCATAACATGGAAACGGGTGTTCTGTACTTCAAGCTCGAGCTATGGAACTATGCCAAAACAGTGGTGTAGGTGTTAGTCAGGGTGGTAGTTACGAGCATATTCAAGCATTTCAAAATCATTTAATCTCATATACCATTGTAGTTTATGATTCGCGTATAGGTGATTCAATTTACTTTGCGGGTCCTAGGGAACCAGGTAGAGTTGTTTTAAATTTGTTACCAGAAGACAAGCACTATAACGTAATCAGCAGCTTAACTTCAGAATTTACCTGCAGTTATTACTGCGAACAGTGTAGAAAACATTGTAATGACAAAAAACGGCATGTGAAATGTATGTATCAGTGTCCTAATTGAAACTGGTAATGGTAAAGCATCTATGTTTACCTTTTATTACTTGGAGTGCATGCGGGAGAAGGTGTATGAGGGGACGAATGATAGATTTCTGCATGAACCCAATCTATGCGTGGCCGCGAATGTTTGCTCTGTTTGTATCCAACACATTGACAATTTGGATGAGAGATGTCCGATATGTAGCGAAAGTTCGCATTTTATATTTCGTATGTTGCCGAGAAAGCGCGAAAGTTTAAAGTTAGATGCATTGCACATAACATGATGGGGTACGATGGGTGTTTTGTGCTTAGACGCATGCTAGCTAATAATAACCGGTGGAGACCCAAAGTCATTTCCAACGGTCTAAAACTAATTTCTATCCAATGCAATGGTATCAGGTTTATTGACTCCCTTAATTTCATTCCATCATTCAATTTTCCCGAGTCCAAGGGATATTTCCCATTTCTCTTCAACACATCCGAGATCAAAATTATGAGGGTCCCTTAACACCTTTTGAATATTATTGTGCAGTCCAGATATCGGCCAAAAACCGACAAAAACTTTTAGATTGGCACGCGACTCTAATTATGTTTTTAAGATGAGTGAAGACATTGTGATGGATGTTAAGATTCTCGTTAAAGGTTGCATTAGTTTCTGGTCGACCTTCACGACTCAAAATAAAGTCGACTCGTTTGAGGAGTCAATCACAATTGCTAGTGCTTGCAATAAAGTGTTTTGTAGGCTTTTCCTCAAAAAGAATACAATCAGGCTCATTCCAAAGGGCGTATACAGGCGTGCCGACAACCAGTCAAATGTCGCAATACAATGGTTACGCTGGGTGGAGCATTTACAGCAAGTGACCATACAGCATGCCGGGAACGCTCGTGAGTTTAGAACACCTGAAGCAGTTAAGGTCGACGGTTATTGTGCTGAATCAGATATCGTTTATGAGTTTCTTGGATGCTATTAGCACGGTTGCGATGAGTGTTTCCCCAACCAGGCCAATATTGATCCGAAACTGAATGTAAGAACATCCATGTTTGTCCGAAATGAGAACACGGTGGCGCGATCTCAGTTTCTACGCGACCGCGGTTATAATCTAGAGAAGATGCGTGAATGCGATTTTAAAGACTAATACTTGCAAACGATATGTTAAGAGTGTTTATACAAAATCTAGGCTGCCAAGATGACTAACCATTAAATCGACGAGACGCGTTTTACGGTGGCCGCACTAATGCTAGCAAACTCTACCATGAGTGTGACGGCATTGGCGAGAAGATAATGCTTTTGGGATAAGTTTGGTCAACGTGAAAATTTAACCCAGAGTAGTATTGTATCCGAGCCATAGGACTTTTTCAAATTGTTTACGGATCCCTTGCCGCAGGTACAATCCATTACACCGGTTATTGATAATGTGGTGGTTGTAAACTGGAATAGAGCTGAGGGTGAAGGTGAAGCTCTAAAGGCTATTAATGTGTCCATAGCCGCGTACACGACAGCTCATGCACGTTTTGAACTATATAGTTATCTCGACAAACTGAACCGTCGCGTTCTTTATTATGAGACAGACAGTGTTATATTTGTGGCGAAACCCTATGACTGGAATGCAACTTGCAGGGATTTCCTTGGTCAGATGACTAACGAGCTGGAGGCGTACGATGAATGAAGTTATATAGCCGAATTTGTTAGTGCGGGACGCAAAAACTACAGCTATAATGTGTTTTCAACCAGTAAACAGACACTTAAATCAGTATGTAAAGTGAAGGGCATTACCTTAAACTATTAGAGCTCTCGACAGGTATTACAGTGTATTAAGTAGACTCAATCCAAACAGTATAGAATAAGTTACTCTAAACGTCGAAGGACTGAAAACTTTGACACTTTACAGTTTGGGTATAAGGAATAAATAAAAGCATATAAAGAAAAATCATTCATTTATAATCTCCCTGTCTTGATGCATGTCTGCAGATTTGCGATTCTTCGTTTGCGTCTTTTCGTTTGTGTGTTTTCGTGTTTACGTGGTTTTGTGCTTGTGTGTTTTTCGCGTTAGCATGTTTTCGTGTTTGCGTGTTTTTACGTTGGCGTGTTTTCGATTTGGTATGTTTTTGCATTTGCGTGTTTTCGTGTTTGTATGTTTTCGCGTTAGCGTGTTTTCGTGTTTTGCGTTTGCGTGTTTTCGTGTTAGCGTATTTTCGTGTTTGTATGTTTTCGCGTTTGCGTGTTTTCGTGTTAGCGTGTTTTCGTTTGCGTGTTTTCCTGTTAACGTGTTTTCGTTTGTGTGTTTTTCGCGTTAGCATGTTTTCGTGTTTGCGTGTTTTTGCGTTGGCGTGTTTTCGTTTTTGTATGTTTTCGCGTTAGCGTGTTTTCGTGTTTTTGCGTTGGCGTGTTTTCGTGTTTGTATGTTTTTGCGTTTGCTTGTTTTAGTGTTAGCGTGTTTGTATCTTTTCGCGTTTGCATGTTTTCGTGTTAGCGTGTTTTCGTTTGCGTGTTTTCGTGTTAGCGCGTTTTCGTTTGTGTGTTTTCGTGTTAGCGTGTTTTCTTTTGTGACTTTACAATACGTTGTCACTCACTCATAAATTATATATTTATTTTTAGAAAGTTATCTAATTAGAGAAAACATTGTTTACGCTACTTGTTCTTTCCTGCTGCGTAACGCCCCCAAGGGCTGATTGGATCGACCTATAAAAAAACGGACGAAGTATTCTCTAGCTTCACTTTCAATCTTTTACTTCGTGTGTCAACGCCGCGTCTCTTCAATACAACACTGGTGAGATTATTTTTCGCTTTAACCTTTTGCTATTATTTTATTCACTCGTACAGTTTTTAATTTTACGTTATAATTACAGAAATGGAGAAATGGATAGATCCTACACATGTCTTACAGGTTAGCATTAGGGCCCCCTCAGGTTTCCTATCCAATTCACGTTGATCTCCCTTAAGCGCCCACACCTCAGGATTCCTACCCCTCTTCTCCTGAGTTTCTGTATATCCCGCCCTCTGCATCCTCTCTTATTATCGCGGAATCCCAATCCACTGACGACGTAATTTATGAACTGACGACCGTAGTCCTGGACTCTCCCCAAGGTTACAATCCTGATGCGGATACAGTACTACTTGACATGACCAATACCGAAATCATTACTATCAATGACGAGGACACACCGCCACCTATTAACATAGATGAACATAACGATGATAGTAATGACTTCGTCAGCATATCATCCAGTGTTGAGGAAGTATGTCCTTTCTGTGCTGGGAACGATTACCTCAACAGTGATGACTACGACTCCGATATAGACATGGACCCTGCCTACAGCTATGATTCTAACGACTATGACAATGACCCATTACGACAACAGCAACTACTTCGCTAAACACATACTGACTTCTGTAACGAAATCATCGTTGAAGAGAGTAGCGATAAGGAGAACTTTATGAACACTCTCACTAACAATATGCAACAACTGGAATGTAGCGCTCACGAACTGTCTGGCGTAGTACAACAACTAAGTGCGCAGTAACAGGCACATAACAGCATACAGGACGAGAACAATAACAATGGCAGTGCTCCAGACGTCGCTTCTCAGGTTCAGGGTCACGGAAATTACGAAAAAGTTGACGACGTGCAAAACAATGACGACGAAGAATTTGACGATGACTGGTTTTGGGCTACACATATCCCTACGACCATTGGTCGCGCTATGCGTCCACCCCTCTACGACGTTATGTGTGCGATTGAGTCGGGAGACAGTACCACTCAACGCAATTCTGCGTTTCTAATTATTGCCGGGTGGTACTGGCTATTCTACGCACATCGCATCATCATATGGAACCGTCTCACGTTCACGGTATGTATTTTCCAAATACTACTTCATTTATATTTATAATTCTTTCTCTCATTACAACTGACAACCATAGCCCCATTCGTCCGGAATTATGATGTCGTGATTACGGAGAGCTCTCTAGAAAAGCAGCTCTACTGGGTCCACACTAGGCTTGTAACATTATAGCTTGACTGGCATAGTGTTATAAGCCTAGCTATACCAAGTGGATATGATCACGCCATTGTACATCTGGAGATGATACTGGAAACTGTCGAAGAGATTGGTGGACTTTACCAACTCATCCAAGTTCGTAATGCAGCTCTTCGGCAAGTGGTCTTAGCAAGTGATCGAGGGAGGTATAGTAAGTATAACTGATAGAACTCTCCTTCTACTTATAATATATTTCCAGAAAAACGTCGACCCCAATGGTGCGACCACAGACCATACAGACCGACACTAACTGACTGAGCGCGACGACTACTATACAGACAGGTAGAAATACAGGCAGACAGACAAGACATACAGACAGCGAGACGGACAGACAGACAGATACATACCACACGGTGTACATGCTGTAACATATCAATCATACTGTGATGGTATACAATCATGTACCGCTGATGAACATCTGCTAGTTTTCTAGAGGAATATCTTCAGACGATACGGTTGAATGCTTCATATGTGGAGTTCGAATAAACCAATGGAAGTCATCTGACACTCCGCTACAGGAGCATCTCCGATGGGCACCACATTTCACGTACGCTCAATTACTTGCACCACGCCCTCGCAGGTGTAATGATACAGAAGTGGAAAGGACGATTTGCAGTTGTACTAAATCAAAATGCTTTATTCCTACAGAAAATCATATATCTGAATAATACACTGATTACATTTGTACATACGAAAAATAAATATATTAGCATATCATTACCTTTTTTTAATTTGGTTCTAAGTGTGGTATCAAAGAAGTGTAAAAAATTACATGAGCAAGCCTTGAAAAAGTGAAATGTCTATCTGGGTAAGTAGGGTGCGCAAATAACCTGGTGAATGTGTTGAGTGTTAGTGACCTTCGTAATTTTTACACCTCAGAGTGTGGTATTCTTAGAAATGTGCGACCTTGGGAAAGTTCTATGTAAACATGACCTACTTATTGCGTAACCTTGGGCGGGTGGGACCTTGAGATTGTGGAAACCTTGGAAATGTGGGACGTTGGAAATGAGGTGTGTTCCAAAAGTCTCCAATCTTACCTACTATTTTTGCTAAATTATTTTCGTTTTCATATAGGAAATACAGCAGTTCTTTATACTGCACGTTTAAAAATACTACCATTTGCAGTGTTCACTGTCGCAATCACCATTTAAGTAGTGGTAGGTTCTCATCACGAATTGACATTATTTCACCTCGTTTTAATACACTGTTATGGTTCACTTTTCACTTTGAATGCACTTGAAGTTCATTAATGTATTCTTTGCTCCATGGTCGTTAAAATGTCGCTTGATTTGTGCTGGTATTTGCTAAATCTGTTGTCAGCGCTGCGAGCCAAGTTTGGTTTCGGTACTGATGTATGTTTTCTCCCAATTAGAAAGTGTATGGGAGCTAAAGGATCGAGGTTACTAGGGTCAGATGGTAATGGGTTCAAAGGATGGGAATTTAGTATTGCCGCGATTTCGGTTAATAATGTATCAAACTCCTCAAAGGTTTACGATGTACTTTCGGTAACAAGGACTTTTAAGTACTTTTAAGACTTTTTAGTAAATTTGCAGTCACGGCCGTTTTCTCATCATTATGAGGCCTGCATAGTCTACACTATAGTTATGAAATGAAGGGACTTCAGTAATACGATTTTTGGGATATTTTCAATGATAGGATTACTGAACGCAGGTTTTGCGCGAAAACATGTCGCACATTGATGTACAACTTTACGTAACATATTCTTAGGGGCGAGTGGCTAGTACTTATCGCGTAAATATGATATCACCTGTTGAACCCCCGCAATGTACAACCTGATATGCTATGCTTTACATATTAATTCAGTTAATGTGATGAAGAATTAATGAGCGGACGTTTTTAATTATAATCAAATTTCGATAGGCCCATGCGCCCACCAACACTTAACATGCCCTTATCGTCTAAGAACGCATTTAGTGTCAATAATGAGCTTTTAGTACTGACCGGTTTGTTTAGACTTAAGTTACTCATTTCATTGGAGAATGTTTTATAATGGGCTATTTATAACAAACTGAGCAGTGTGTTTCTGTTTCTTGATAAGTTAGGAGCCCATAGTTTCTATTCGCAGGAAGATTCCTTGAGGACTTGGACACAGTAAGCTGCAACACTTGGGCATATCCGGTCATAGCTTATGCTGCCCTGCGCATAACAGGTTACAAAAGATATCCGCAAACAAAAGAATTTCAGATTTATCTGTTATATGAGAATGAGAATCAGCTTAATATGTATTGATATGTTTAAGTAAGTCAAAAGATTTTGTCGGCATATGGCGCGTTATTTAATCAAGTTCTAAACAAAAAACTTTGACGGTGTAATAATTTACATGCGATTTAAAATGGTTGTGTTTTAAAAAGAAATTGTCAAATAAGATTTAAATTTAGTCCCATTCGTTGCAAAAGTCAGTTATGATTAGGCATAGGATTTGTATGCACTTAAAAACGTTAAAATATGCATGCACATATGCATTTTCAAATAGCAGATATATGCACTTAAATGACTTAGATATGCACTTATAATTTTTACAATCGCAATTGTTAGATAAACGCATTTTTTTGTCTAATGTTTATTAAAAAATACATATTTGAACAAAATTCTTAAATCTAATTATTAATTAAATTATAATTAATTATACTAATTTTAGATTAAATATAAATTTAAATATTGCAATTAACAATAACATAGGTTTTCAAATTTTCAAAAGTGAATCTGTGCCTATTGTCTGCAAAGATCGCCTTGTATTTCGAAAAACTGCGCTCTACGTCACATGACGTAACTGGCGCATACTTAAAATTATTTAATTCCGTTAAAGTATAAAGCTGTAATTCAGTAACAATATTACTGTTACTGTTACCGGATAATTTATTATTTATATTTTTATTAAACCAAAACCAGGATTTTATCTAATACAAATTTAAATTTCTGTTTTATTGTTGAGGCTTTTGCACCCTTTATCTTATTTAAGGAGGTACCTAATTCTTGTATATTAAAATAGATTCATGTATTGAATTTCCTTGACCTTCTAATTTTTTAATTACTTTACCCAAACAAACAAAATTACATAAAATAAACAGTAACTCTTCTCGTACGGGTGTACGAGAAGATTAAACGCCTCTTGTACACTTTGTATGCATAATGCATCGTCTTTGTTTAATTTAT
Organism: Vesta saturnalis; assembly: GCA_036346205.1. Classification (NCBI taxonomy): domain Eukaryota; kingdom Metazoa; phylum Arthropoda; class Insecta; order Coleoptera; family Lampyridae; genus Vesta; species Vesta saturnalis. Next base: position 261,798 of record JARFJB010000036.1, read on the forward strand.
TCACAAATGTTTTTATCACATCAAAATTAACTGCATAATATTCTGCTGCAGAAAGCCACGTACCCCATCTTGTAAGTATAGGTTCTGGGGGAAGTGGCAGGTCTGGTGCAGTTTCCTTAAATATTTGTACGCGATTAGGAGCTTTACAAACAATTTTTTTTACATTCGCGATTATATTATTTATACTTGGATATATTTCCCTTACTTTTTCTGCCACGCGATGCATCCCATGTGCAAGACAAGTTAAGTGAATCAGTTTTTCATATAAAACCTGTAATCCTACAGCAGCTTTGACCATGTAGGGTGCCGCATCAGTCACGAACAGAAGTACTTTATTGTATTGTATTCCTTGGGGCCACAAAATAGACATGGAGTCATTAAATAATTTCGCGACCGAGGAATTTGGTGCTCTCAAAAGTGTCCATATTTAGAAGGTAGGATTTGGAGTTTGGTTCAGCATTTAAAATGCCAATTATAACGTTTGCCACATATCTGAAAATAAACGGTTTATTGATATTTTATCGATTTGTATTTAACGGACTGACACAAAAAAGTCAATATTTTTAAAAATAAATTTAAAATTCGCTTTGAAACTGATTTGCAAATAGGTAAAAAAATGGAAGACCGCAAACATCTTTACATACTAATGTTGATTTATTTATTTATTTCAATTTTATTAAACAAAGCTTTACATACCTTCCCGCACTATCTGTGGATTCGTCGATGGAAACCCATATGTAGTTGTCACCGACGTTTTTTATTATTGAATTCATGGTTTCTCTATATAAATTTGGCAAATAATTTTTTCTAAGCGTAGATTCGTCGAGCATTGGCATTTTAGAGATTTCTTCCAACGAACTGCGAAATATGACGTTGTTGAGTTTGCTTAATGGAATGTCTGCGGCCACTAACGCACTACATAATTTTTTATTAAATTCTGCAGATTTTTTAGATTCACTACTCAAATTATCAACGCAATTCGGAAACAAAAGTTGTTTTTTCAATTTTAACGCTACATACTTTTGGTGCTTAAGGGTATTAACGTGCTGAACTACTTGAAATCGTTTTTGGAAATTCACTTTATTCTTGCAAGCCGTGCAATATAATATTTTACTGTCTGTAGTAAACACACTAAATTCTTCCACGTAATTTTTGAGTATCACAGACGTGGGGCGTTTTTCTTTACCCATCTTCACTGTAGAAGATTTCAAATTGAAAATAAAATTTAATTAATAATTAAATTAATTAATAAATAATTATCTTTTTCTGTAGATGTACTGAAACCATAAACTACAAAGAAAACAAGGGTGTCCTTGTACTTAATTGAATAACACATTAGCATTACCATTAGAGACAAGTTTGCTATAACAATAAGCTGCTTAAGTACTAAGATAAGGCACCCATTGTAGTTTACTGGTAAAAAGGATTAACTAAGAAAAGAAGTATTACGGATCGTAAAACTATTCAGCAATTTAAGGAAATTTTACCTAAATGCTTTTAAAAATGATTTTTTACAACTGAAAGCATTAAGAAACGTGTGATAAAACACATTCAGATTTTTTTCTAAGAAATATATTAAATCCAAAATAGACGAAAGCTCGAAAATATGCACTAATTCTGTGAAAACGTTGAAATATGCATTTATATATAAAAACCCCTAAATATGCATTTATATGCACTTTCAAATTCACATATGTGGTCCACATGTGTTCAAAACATCTAAAAATTTAACTCTGCGTATGTTACCTGTGTGCAGAAAAAATATGCAAATGCATACAAATCCTATCCCTAGTTATGATGTTTAAATGTGATCCTGAATATAATAATGCGCAACCTATGCGAATCTTACAATGTTTGTCTATGATTTCGATACATGCCTTGGATAATAAGGTTTGCGAGTAGTGTGATACGGATTGGAATTTGTTATAAAGGACATGAAAATGTAAACTTTCACCGTTATTACACATGTTTAAAAAACTTAGCTTTTTAAGGTTTTAATGGTGCATTTTTGTATTTATGTTAATCAAATCTAAACTTCTATACTCGCGTAGAAAATCGAATAAATGCAAGTTTTAATTAAAAAGAAAGAAAACATTTACAGTATCCGGCTCGAAGGATCATGTTATGTGTGAGAAAAGATATTAACACACGCGTGTGCTGGTGCACCTTATCTTTATTGTCTCAAAGTTACAAATACATAGAAATGAAGTAATAATGGTTGGTTTATAACTAACTGCGTCACACACAAAAGCGTTGATCGGGCCAACAGCCCGTTTTACAATTCAAGGTAATTAGTCGGCAAACTGGTACTAAGTGAGAGTAAATGTAAAGAAATACTTAGACAAATAAAATGAGCTGACATCCGCAATATTGGAATGTCGTAATTTACAATTCTTTAGAATACTTAGAGAAGCATTTACAAACACAACAATCCTTTCAGTTTTGAAGTACGTGTTGATTGGCTGAAATAAAAATATATACTTGCAATATTTAACAAGCTATTTGTCCAGAATTTAGAATCATACGCGTGTCTGTGGGTAATTATTATTATTAACATCACATTATTGTGTCATACAAAGCGCACTCTGATCGGCGTAATAAAGTAATTGTTCTTAACAAATTATTTTTTTCGAATTCTCATTTATCTAGTAATCGTGTAAGAAATTTGGTGTTCTAATCAATCACTAATTAAAGATGCAATTCTTCTGCACAATGATGTAAAGCTCATCTAATTTTCTTGGTTAACGTAATTAGGAAATTACATCTATCATCAAAAGAAATGCTAAATTGTTCAATTTATTTAAATTCCAAATCAAATTTGCTAAATGTAGAATAAATATTCCCTACTGTAGGTAAAAATTTAGCGAATGATTAGGTTGCAATCTAGGAGAGCATATTTATAGTTAATTTTGTAGGTAATTAGAAACAGTGGGGACTTCTTGCTATTATAAGTTAGACTTCCTGCAGACCGGAACTCGCAACCTTCTTATCTGTCTTCCTATTGTTCCTTTAATGAATTCAAATCCAGGAGGCGGTTCGCGAAAACGCCGGCTTTGCATCCATTTGCATAATTGTATATATTGATGTTCATTAACGAATGTTGTTCGCCGGTCTTCGGCTACCAAGTTGAGCTATGGCTTGTCTCCATACCGTCGCTTTTGTAAGTTTCAGCGAAATATGCGGAGATTTAGAATTCATCGAACGTTACTGTATTTTCAATCGAAATGGATTACACGCTCTGTAAAGTATTTTAATTTTTCTAAGTTTGGTCTTGTTGAAGCGGTATAAAGTTTTTGCTTTGTTCAAATTTACTTTTAAATGTTTCTTGTTTTCGTATTCTGAGATTGCGGTTATAATTGGAATAACTCAACTCCAATTTTAAATCCTCTATGAAAAGTTGCAGGATATTTGCAATTTCTATTAAAAAATTTTTGACAGACACGAATGCTTCTTTTGATAAATGTTACGTAAATATTCTGCGAGGCTTCGCAACAAATAATTGTTTACTGAAAGCAAAACAAAATATTCGCTTATTAAAATTAAAAATAACTTCGTGTAATTTTGCGGTTTACGTATAAATACTCGCGAAGTATATAATCGATTTTCAAGCACCTCCCAAAATCAATTTGTTAAACCCGGTATTTATACTTATCAGCAGTGCAGTATCTGAAATGATGGTCTAAGTGTGTAAAAAGGAATATAAGAAACAAGAAAATGTCCTGAACGAGTTCTCTTCACGTAATCAATTATCCTGTAAAAGATCGGATAGACCTTCCACGCTCACGGCCACCCACGAAACGTATAATTATCAGAGCGTGTCTGTCCTCCAGTCTATTGCTTTGGTTTCAATATACGGAAGCTTAAAAAGGTTAGACCAATGTTTATAAATGATTTGAAAGCGATCCTAAAATCAAAGGCTTCTTAGAGTAGAGGTTTTTCTTTCATGTATAAAGAACTCATTGCAATATGATATTCTTCTAAGAAAAACAAATAGTCCGCATCGTATCCTTTCAGTTTCACAATTTACCTCTCAACCCAAATCTTGTTGTCATCGGTGCTTTCCAAGGAAGATGGATTGATTGCTTGCCTTATATAGTGTGACGTTTATTTCTTATATATGGCTTGATGTATGTGTTTGCTATTGAGGGTTTCAAATGAAATAAGTTCTGTCCAATCTACTCATAATCCTAGAACTTTACTAACTTTAACCGAGTTACAAGTATTTCAAAATAACGAATTACTTTATGTGATATATCCGATTTGTTATACTTTACTAAAAGGATTTGTTGCACACGAAACATTTAATTTAGCACGTCGACATTTTGTAATTATCTGCAATTTGATAGAATTTTTATATATCTACTTTTCTTTATAAACCATTATTTCATACAAGGCTTAGGCAAGTATTAAGTTAATTGGTAAACGCTTCGGTTATTTAAACAAACTTCACATAAATAATAAGTACAACATGAGCAGAAACTTTCGTAGTCGAGTGGCCGTTGGAATTTAAGTTTAAAGAAAATGTTGACAATAACTGACAGTTAATAAATACTGTATTAAAACATTGTATACACATTATAAAACTTACAAATTCAATCCGAAATGTTTGCAATCAAATCTTACTGCAGCAAATAATAAGTGGGTTGAATAATATAAAGTGTCGAGCAGCCCTTTGCTTGGCAAACGCTGGAAATGACTTTGAACACTTACTTAAATAGACACGCTGTTTTTCTATTTATTGTTTTTCTTCGAAATAACCTCAGAATGTCAAACGTCAGCGCGCTGTCAAGCCCCGACCGCTGCTGCTGATGGCACAGCGTGCAGAATTGCCAACACTTAAATCTGAAAAGCTAATTGGTAACGCCTTCTCTACGACAAAGTATTTGCTCATATAGTATTTTCGAAAACATTCGAAACCGTTTTAGGCTAATAAGGTTACATCGTTTCGATATCACTTACAGTTATCTTCGTCAGTAGCAAGTCTATTAAAGTTGAAAAATTAAAACATAAACATCAGTCTGCTATTAAAATAATAGTTTGAGAAAGGTTTTGATTTTGATTTACTTTTGGTATGTCTAGGTTGTTTGCTGTGTTGTTCATAGAACTTGAAGCAAATTCTTTACCAATTATATATTAAATTACCACAGCATTATAATTTAACATAAGTGTTTGAAATTAAAATTAAAATTACATAAAACGTTCTCCATTATACTTTTCATTGTTAATAACACTTATTGACAAGCCTATTCCTTTGTTGTGTTTACCTGGATTATTTTAATTGATGTCCTGCTTCTATCATTTTCAAATTCAAGTTTTTCACAACTTTACACTTACATCATAACTTGTTTAAATTTTTCATTGTTAGCCTTCGATCGTTAAAGGGTGTTCTGATTTGTCATATTTAAGACAGTTTAACAATATTTAATTTTTAATGATCTAGTTATTCTTTACTAAAGTTTTATTCTATAGTTGGCTTTATATGTTTCTCAAACTGTTATATAAATGGCAGGCTGGAGTTGATGTTTTAATTTTTCAACTTTCACAAAATTGTTTCAACATCTTTGACAGTTTTAATACATATTACTACTGACGAAGATAACTGTAAGTGTTACTGAAACGTTTAGATTGTATAAGATAATAATACACCATTAATAATATAAATAATGTGGTGATGGTGCCAGGTATAAAAAGTGCTTTAATAATATAATAAAGAAATAAGTGTAAAAATGTTCTCCAAACAAATCGTTAAACTAACTGGAGATACAACCTGTTCACCAACAATAATTCCTTTGTCCCAGTCGGCAGATTAACGTAGGGTGGTTCATTCTTTTGATTTGCTAAATTACCACAAATTCTGCTTGATTACTTCCACTGAACATCAATATAATAACTGCCATGTAACACTAATAAAAAAGATCTCGGACGCCAAGTTATTTTTTAATTATGCTCGGAATAACTAAACCGAGGTTGTTTATAATAAAAATTCTACTAAAATGTAAAAAAATAAAAAATATACAAACTATGTTTATTAACAGTTAAAATGATAGGGTTAAATTACTAATTAATTCTTATAAATATAAATACCTGTACATAATATAATAAATCTTCTTGAGAACCCCTGGTATTATAAAAAATAAATGCGGAAATGCAAACCAAGGTGATGTAATCCTTGTATCAATGTTGCGCAATATCTCGAAATAATACTTTACGTTGTAAACCACACCCAAAATGGAATTTTCCCTCTTATAAATTTAACTTCATGAAATTGAATAATCCGTTTATTGCATTCTCTCGAAATTCAGATAAAAATTGGGATCTAATTTAGATCTGCATTAAAAGCAAAACGCAATCGTAAAATGAAAGCGTACGTAAAAACAGAATTAAATGCGTACTTAAAATGTAATTAAACTAGAACAATAAAAGTAATAAAAGTGTTACTCAAAGTACCTGCAAAGAGCAAATGTTTTAATTTTTAGTATTACGAGTTAAATTATCTTACCATTAAATCAATGGCACTTTTCATAACATTTAGGGGGAAACCCAAAAATATGGCTTCCTGCATCTAACAGCGTACCACAAGAAGTGAACAAAATGAACACTCCGAATATCTGGTGATATAGCCGTGCGCGAAAATATTTGCGCAAAAAACTAAGTCAACGATGACGCGTTGCGCGAAAACATTGAGCAGAAAAAAAATAATTTAAAGAAGTGGGAGTATAAACCTTTAAGAAGATATGCACTAAAGTTACACCAAAATGCAAATTAAGTTGCCTACCTCATACTTACAAATCATTAATAAATAAAATTTTTCTTATATTTACAACTAAATGAAGGAAGAACATAAAGTACGGTATATTTTAATGCAACTCAAAATGGGTTGTTACAATAAAGCAAAAAAAAAAGTATTCTATTATGTGTAATAATGGTGAAAGTTTACATTTTCATATCAAAATTTCAGATCCTCATTGCAGAAATAACTAACGGTAGTCCTATCCGCACTTTTCTTTTGTCTTGGAGTCCAAGAAAATCGTAGCTTTTTCGATGATTATTTTATGTTACGTGATATTTAGAAACAAATTTCGTTATCTATCAATGTACAAGGTGGCCAGATTTCGAGTGAATTCCAGGCAAAGTATATGAGTGAGCACAGATATACAAAAACTGATATAGATGCATGACATGCATGGTCGGATTTGAAAGGGTAACTTCGGTGGTGAGGTGAAACAATTTTCTGGTTGCATTTTTTTTTTGTTTTGTTATCCAGAATTCAGCATTATTTTATTTATATTGGTTTTGAGGACAAACTGCTTGTCTTATGAGGCGACTAACCAAAGGGCTGTGGAAAGAGTCACGAGGGGCACGGCTACCGGACTTCCGAACGTCAGTGTGCATTGTCCCTCGCATTTGAGCGAATGTGTCGTAAGTGGTAGTTGGTGTGGGTGATCCGCTCACTAATTGCGGAGCGCAAACTCGTTTTTTCACTTTGTACCCCGCTTTGGCGGTTAATTCACCGTCTATTGGGTAGGTCATGTCAGGGTGTGGTTGCTGCCTACTCTATATGGTCGGCACAGTTGTGTGTGTTTGTGCGTGTGCATGTGCGTGTGTGTGTATGTGCGTGTGCGTGTGCGTGTACGTGTGCGTGTGCGTGTGCGTGTGCGTGTGCGTGTGCGTGTGCTGTGCGTGTGCGTGTGCGTGTGCGTGTGCGTGTGCGTGTGCGTGTGCGTGTCGTGTGCGTGCTTGCGTGTGCGTGTGCTGTCGTGTGCGTGTGCGTGTGCGTGTGCGTGTGCGTGTGCGTGTGCGTGTGCGTGTGCGTGTGCGTGTGCGTGTGCGTGTGCGTGTGCGTGTGCGTGTGCGTGTGCGTGTGCGTGTGCGTGTGCGTGTGCGTGTGCTTTAGTTGCACTCGACATGAAACGTGGTTGCAGAAATTAAAAAAAGGCACAAGTGCATAAGAAGGCGGAAACAAGATGACAGAAGTAAAGAAGACGTAGAGAAGGTGGATGAAAAAGCCACCGAAAAGGCATGCATTATCTGGACCACTATACAGATATTAGAAGCACATTGGAAATATGTCTGGTCATAAAAAAAGCATTAAACAGGCTCATTAAGAGCAACTAAAAGATAGTAAAATTTTCTCAAGTGCCATTGTGTAACAACCCATTTTGAGTTGTATTAAAATATGCCGTAATTCATGTTCTTCGTTCATTTAGTTGTAAATATAAGAAAAAAGTTTTTAATTATTGAATTATAAGTATGTGGTAGGCAACTTATTTTGCATTTTGGTGTAACTTAAGTGCATATCTTTTTAGGGGTTTATAGTTCTATATCGTTGATTTAATTCTTTGCGCAAATTTTTTCGCGCACCGCTATCTCACCAGATATTCAAAGCGTCCATTTTTTCACTTCTTGATGAATGTTGTGTTATTTAGGAAGCCTTTTTTGGGTTTCCACCTAAATTTTGTGAAAAGTGCCATTGATTTAATGGCACTTTCATTTTTTTACTTTGACACTTTAATTTTACCGCTTTTAATTGCACAATTAGTTCTACTTTTACGTACGCTTTCATTTTATGCTTGCGTTTTCCTTTAGTGCAGATCTAAATGTAGATCCCAATTTTTATCTGAACTTTCGAGAGAATGCAATAAACATTGGATTCAAAATTTCATGAAGAGAAATTTATAAGAAATAAAATTCCATTTTGGTATGGTTTACAACGTACCGCATTATTATTTCAAGATATTGCACCTTTGGTTTACATTTCCGTAATCGTTTAGATACCAGAGGTTATTAAAAAGTTTGTGTACAAAAATTTTTCGAACAGGTATTTATATCCATAATTTAGTAATTTAAGGCTATTATAATTAGTTTTTGAGATATATTGTATATAATTCTAAATTTAACTGTTAATAAATATAGTCTGTATATTCTTCATTTTTTACATTTTGGTAAATTTTTATTGTAAACCTCGGTTTAGTTATTCCAAGCATTATAAAAAAATAACTTGGCGTCCTAGATCATTTTTATTCTTTATGTTAAGTGGAAATAACACAGCATAAATTTGTGGTAATTAAGCAAATCAAAAGATTGAATTGGCCTATTTAAACTACCGACTTGGACAAAGGCATTATTTTTGGTGAACGGGTTGTATGTCGAGTTAGTTTAACGATTTGTTACGAGAACATTTAACAACCAATTTATTTATTATTAGCTGCGCTAACGAAATGTAGCTGATTTAGACGATTTGTTTGCTAATGGACATCTGTATCTACACAGTCAAATAAAACTTCTATCTATCGATTTCTTTAACATTTCTGTCTCCAACACTGCTGGAAATATTTGAGTAAATCTAGTGTATACTATGTCAAGTAATAGTTTTATAGCAATGCATTGATGCTTTTACATGTAAAATAAATATACGCTCGGCACAAATAAAAACAAAAATACGGAAATATGATTTGTTACAAATGTAGTTTGCTTGGAAGATATTGAAAATATGATACAACATTAAATTTTAGCGTGGTATAATCATGTAGTTACATTCACTCTTGCAACGTTGTCTGTATAGGGCATATAGAATATAATTTTATTTTTAATAATGCTTGCAGTCAAAATGCACTTTCCAAGTTGGGCTTCACTTCTTGTGTTTAAATGTATGAGAAGCATTATATAGGATTAATGAAACCGTGTGTAGGTTGTAATATGTAAAATATGTAGCTGTAAATTAAAATAAATATTCATAAATGTTTACATACATATCATTATTTTAATTAATTTGTAGCAAATAGATTTTATTTCACGTTTTTGTTCTTCCCTTTCATCCCATTGTTATGTACATGTTTAAATGCACATCAACATTACAATATTCATTCTGTTTTTTGCACATTATTTTATAAAATAAATCTAAACGTCAAAATCACAGAACATGCGGGTGACAAGGGAAAATAGAATAATTAAAACCTTTGTCAACTATTTGTCATTCTGATCTAATGGAAACAATTAAGCTGGCGTAAAACGTAGGTGTGACATTACGTTAATTGCATAAAACTTGATTATTCATACACGGAACCTGTCTATAATAGTATTAATAGTATTAAAAAAGAAAAAAAAGCTGTATAAGGTATTATACTATAACATTTAAAAGAATGTTTTGTGTACAGTATATAAATAGTTATTTGTATTATAAGTAAGCAAAAGTATTGTTTTTCTTTACGAATCGCCGTTTTTCCAATCGAGGCGCAGCCGAGATTAGAAACGCCATGAGTAAAGAAGAACCTACCTTTCTTTAAGAATAGTACATAACATTTTTTCGGACACTAAATGGAAATGCATTACATTTTATAAGAAATTATTTAAAAAATACACGACAAGCGCGAGACTCAAATTGCCGTTTCCATCACTACAGCAACTAAACAAAAATAGGTAAACAAAGATGTTGTCATGTGTTATCGTACGAAAATGGAAATAAATAATGAAAATCATCCTGAAATATCGGCATTAGTGCTTGAAGCTGTTGCTGGTTTATTGAAATCACGAGATAAATATGAGAAAACCTACAATATTTACAATTCTTGGAGGACTTCAAAGATTGTAAGCGATATCGACGAAGAACTTATGCTTTCCTTTTTTTCATGAAAAGGTTAGTTTTTCTTAGCAAAAACATTCCTAAGGTAGAATTTAAGTATTTGTTCAAATGTTTGTAATTCTGAATAACGATTAAATTTATAAGAAAAAGTGTAGACATTTTTTAAAGATAATTTAATTTTATATAACTTTCAAATAAGCCTCAAAATTAAATAACTACTTAAACTGTATTTTAGATATTTTTATACAGACATTTTTTTTCAAGCTAACATCTAGATGTCTATTAACCTCCATCTGACACGTTCACCTGACATCAATTATTGTTGTTGTTTTTTTAATGTTGCCTATTTTCTTTATGAACGTATTACAATAAAGGATGCATAATTTTTCCTTAAAAAATGTTTTATTTTATTGCTTTTAATTCCCACATAATGGTTGGAAGGTAGTGTACTGTTAGACACCAGATATTTTTAACTGTATAATTATATTTAGATTTAGAAATTCCATCTAACAGGTGGGCTGAAAAGTTCGTAGGCTGACACATAGATGGTGTTACTAGAATTAAATCCATATGATTGGTAGTAGTATAAACCTTCAAACGATACGTGTATAAATTTCACAGCTATCAGATAATTAGTTCGTGAGTTATAGCTTTGTGAGTTAAGCCTTTCGTTAACTTGAAAAAAATGGATAAAAAAGAATTTCGTGTGTTAATGAAGCATTGCTTTATCATGGAAAAAAATACTGTTGAAGTCAAAGCTTGGCTTGATAAAAATTATTCCAACTCTGCACCAGGAAAATCAGCCATTGTGAAGTGGTTTGCTAAATGGCGAAATGAGCACCGAAGACGATGCACGCTGTCGACGTCTGAAAGAGGCTGTTATGGGCGAAAACATGAAAAAAGTTCCCAGAATGATTATGAATAACCGTAAAGTGAAGTTGATCGAGATAGCTGAAGATATCAAAAGAGCGTGCATGAATATATGGATATGAGAAAGCTGTGTGCAAAGTGGGTGCCGCGCGAGCTCACAATCGATCAAAAGCAACAACGTGTCGATGATTCGGAGCAATGTTTAGCGATATTCAACCGTAATAAGAGTCTAATCGACAGTCAGCCGAGTGGACTGCACGCGATGAACCGAATCCAAAACGTGTAAAGACGCAAAAAGTCGGTTATGGCATTAGTATTACGGGACGCGCATGGAATAATATACATTGGCTACCTTGGAAGGGGCCAAACTATCAATAATGACTATTACATAGCGTAGTTGGAGCGGTCGCAAGATGAAATCAAGGAAAAACGGCTCCATTTGAAAAGAAAAAGGTGTTGTTTCATCAAAACAATGCACAGTGCCACAAGTTAATGAAAACGATGACATAATTGCATGAATTAGGCTACGAATTGATTCCCCATCCACCGTATTCTCCTGATCTGGCCCCACTGACTTTTTCCTGTCTGCAGACCTCAAAAGAATGCTCGTTTTGATGTTAAAGAGAAATCGTATCGTATCAAATGGCATCGAAAAATTGCATAACCGCTATAATCGTTGTATCGCCCTCGAAGGCTATGTTGAATAATAAAATCGAATTTTACCAAAAAAATTTGTTTTACTATGTTAGCCTACGAACTTTTCAGCCGACCTGTTATATTAACTAAAGAGGGTTGGGTTAAACTTGAATTATTCACCTATAAATGTATGGAAATAACATTTGACATTTCATCTTAACATCAAAAATCAAAGTTGGATCAATTCTATAGGCAACACTATAATAGTCCATCTTTTAATAATGAAAAACAGTTAGAAATCTTTCTGATCATGTTTCTTTAGATGATACTATTGAAGAGCTTCCTAAGGGTTGACATTTTACAATAACATACATAGTAACACTAGTATAACGTAAACATAGATATAATTTCCAATGTTGAGAATTCTATTAATTTTTTTTTTGATACTGCGGATGCAGTTAGATTTAAAACTGTTAACATATTACGCAAATCAAAAAATCCAGATCTTAAACGTAATGAATCTATAATAATAAGACAGTGAGATAATGATAATACAACTCAATTAACAAGGATCCTACATGTATATGTACTGGTTTTCAGGTTTACACGGGTGTTAACTATGCTGTTTTTGAACTTCCGGATTTCTTTCTAGGCTTTCTGTGCCTTTTAAGAGAATCATCTCCTCCGTCACGACGTTCGGTTGCGTCGTATCAGCCATATTCAGGTGACACGCGCTTGACTTTCTATGATTCTAACCGTACTCATGTCTTGGTTGTTCTACGGTGGTATTTGCAGTGAAGTATAACATTATTTGTCGTTTTCCCTTTCACTTCGACTACGACCTCTTGCACTACCTTATCTCCTTTCTGCTTTGGTTTTGCCTTTTTAGTTGTTTGGGCGTTGTGCCTTAGAAACTGCGTCGAGGTATTGCGTAACCCTTGTGCATCATACCATGTGTCAATGCTGGACGGTCCTTTCTCTATTACAATGGCTTCCCGAAATATTCGGTATCCTTTATTTGGGATTTTCGCCAGCATCTTCAGTTATCGAAGTCAATTTTGTATGTTGTTCTCCTGTACATATTGGGCCAGTGAAGATGCAGACAGATTCTTCAGCACCGCGTTACAATGTTCTTCTCTGGGTAGCTTTATAAAGATGGTCTTAATGTTGTGTTTTTTCAGGGAGTTTCATATTTTGTCTGTCACACCTCTCACATATAAGAAAACATATCTTGATGATAGGCTACTCTTTGCCTTCTTTTGCCTTCGATGGTTTTTCTTTATGTTCCTGCTGGACGTTGTTTTAGTCTGCTAGGCGCTTAGACCTTGAGCCAGCGTTTGTCGTTGCGCTGCATACCGATGAGACTCGGCGTTCAAGTAACGATTGGTATGTGTGCTTTGCGGTAGTCGGTATGTTCCAAAGTGCCGCCTTGTATCTTGTAGACCAGAACATCTAGGAAGGGTAGTTTGTTTTCTTTTTCAATTTCCACCGTAAATTTGAACCTGGTGTCTGGCGTTGAGATGATCCCAGAATAATGCTAACTTCTTTGTTCCATGTGTCCATATAACAAACGTGCCGTCGACGTACCGTAGTTTTGGTTACTCCGGCGCTAATTCTAATGCCTTCTTCTCGAAGTCTTCCTTGAATATATCTACAACTACTGGCGATAGTGGTGATCTCATCGGTGCTTCTCCGTTTCTTTTTATCGTTGATCCCCGTAGATGAAGTAAGTATTGCTGCGGCAATGTTCCACCAGAGTTAATATGTCGTTTGTTGGTTGACGTTTTTGTTGGATGACCTTCACTGTTTCTTTCATGGAGATACTCGTGGACAAGGCGACTACATAGCGTTATTTATGTTGGAAATGCTGAAAATATACAAAAGTGAAACACTAGTTATACCTGTTGCCGATAAACCAATAACAAATGGTTTAAAGTTTCTACAAATTAAGGTTTCACTGTCATCTTTATTTACGTTTAAACATATAAGTGGCAGGGCGTCCCGAAAGTTCGCTGAAAACAATTCACCGACGGAAAATTTACTGAAAAAATTCGCCGAAAGAACAATTTATCGAATGAACAATTTACCGAATCACAGTTCACAGAAAATAAGATTCACCAAATCGCAACTCACCGAATCACAATTTACCGAAACTTAAATGAAAAGTGAATTTAAAAACACAATTTGTATCTGTCAGCAGAGCACAAAATGTCAACTAAACAGTAAAAAATAATTTTTGTTAATGAGTGATGGATAATCTCCAGAAACGCCAAATCGACCAATAACTTTCTGTCATATTAAAGATACATAGAAAATTTAACATTATTTATTTTTTTTTTATTTTAAAATTCGTATTTTTATACAATCTGTAATTGTCGGCAGATCACAAAATGTGAACTAAACAGTAAAAAATAATTTTTGTTAATGAGCGATGGATAAACTCCTGAAACGCCGATGTCGTTGAAAAAGTGTGAGGATCTCCAAATACTATGAAAATTTGGTTTTGGAGCTCCCTCATTAAAACAATATTTTTGAAGTTTTAGATCACATTTTGTGACCTGCAGACAAATAAAAAGCGTATTTTTTAAAGTTTTTTTAACTTTTTTATATTTTATACCCTCAATGAAGAGGTTTACAATACAACTTTGTAACTACACGATATAGCTAAGCCGGATGTTACAAACACGTGATAGTTAACTCATACCAAATCAATCGATAACATTCTCAGTCATATTAAAGATACATACAAAGTGTAACATTATTTATTTATTTTTTTTATTTTAAAATTCATATTTTTTATTCTATTTTAATAACTTAAGTTGTCGACCTGGCTACGTAAAAAATGATATACCTTTTCTAGGTTGCAATTTCTAACTAGTCACTCTATCCTTTCTGCACAATCTCGGTACTTTTTTTGGATGGGTGGACCTTCAAGATATTGTTCTATCTGAGGTTAGTTTAAACTTTGCTCCCCTCTAAATGGTTTCGATAAATTTGCATATATTAAGGTGAAGAACAGCAATTTGTTGTTCGAAACCTCGGTGCCATCCTTAAATGCAATTGGTAGTTTTGGGTAGGCCTTCGTTTACTCTATCGAAACAGTTCCACATCTCAATAGAAATACTAGGTGTCCGACGACCTTAACGTCTCAGGACGCGTCCAAACCAAGCTTCTTCGAAATCGTCAATTACAGTTTGTGCAGGCAATATGTTTGCGTCACATATTGTTTCAAAGGCATCTGCTGTTGGGACGAATGCCATCGCAGACAATAACCGTAGATGCAAAGCAAAATATGTACCCGTCTCGTATCTACTCTTAAAGCCTTTAGTTTGAATTTTACGAAATCCTTCAGATTCAGACAATTCTTGTGCAAACTCATTTACGATAGACATTTGTGTAAGTACTGATGTTATTAAATATAATGAAATTACAATCAAATTACTTTTGTCTTTATGTAAGTAGAACTGATGTAAATTCTAAATATAATGATATTACAATCAAATTACTTATACTAATAGAATGTGAGCCTGTAATACCGCAAAGATTTACACATACCAAAGCAAGTTGAGTAATATTAAATTATTATAAGTTTTGTTATGAACGAATAAATTCAAAAGTAAATATATAATCAAAAATTATTATTAATTTTATTAAATACATAAATAAAAAGTTTACCTCGAGTACGATTTGAACCAACGACCTGTGGTTTGCTAGAGTACTGCACTAAACGACTGTGCTATCGAGATACAAGCCCCAATAGAAGTAAATTTTCTCTTCACGTATGCAAATACTAAATATATTGAGATTACAATCAAATTACTTATATTAATGGAATGTGATCCTGCAATATCGCTAGGACTCAAAATACCTACTTGGTTAATATTAAATTATTATAAGTTTTGTTATGAACGAATAAATTAAAAAGTAAATTGTACTCAAAAATTATTTAGTTTATGTAATATTATTAATAATAATTTTTGATTAAACAAAAGTAAATTTGTAAATGTATAACGTAGATACGTTGGTTAATTTAAAAATTTAAGGGAAACAAAGAATGGAGTAGAAAGGAGCTGAGGTTATAGGTGTGACAATTATGATTAAAAACGGCTGACCTTTTTGCTGATTTCTACGATGATGGATGGTATTCTACTTAACTTATTTTTCTACCTGATGAACCAAAGATGTATGAAGATGGAATTTATAGGTAAGTTACAATATGTTCAAGTACAGAAGGTATACTCTTAAACTTCTTTTAGTTATATAAACAAATATGGAACAGTAACAATAATAACCTCTCAACTAATATGAAACCACAGTTATAAAACGCTTATAATAATTTAATTAACCACTCTGTATATATGAAAAACTATATTTGACACAACAGGAATATATTTCGAAAATGATGTTATTAATTGATTTCAGAGCTTCCTAAATGAGCATTACAAAGTGTGTGTGACCTTCTAAATCTCTATTTGCAAAATTGGAAAAAATTCAAAATACGAAAATTATTTTCAAACATCCTGTATATTAAGTTCTTTGTTTAACAAATGTAATGTAATTAAATTTATTTAAACACCCTGTATGCATTAAAAAAATTGTAGAAATAAGCATTTTTAAACATTTTAAACATTTCTACCTTTAGCATACGAATATGCCCCTAAAGTTTAGTTTTTCACTTAAAAAAGCGCGAAAACATGATTTTTGCATTTCTATGCAAATCCTAGGAAATTACGGTTCCTTTCAAACCCATGTCAGGTACGTTTGTTAAAACTCATAAAATCATAAGGAAAACGTGAAAGTACAAACACCACTCCTTTTGTCTAGATTTTTACTCAAATACGTACATTTTTGTAATTACAACAATTGCTAAATAAAGTTCGAAACATGAATTAATAATTAACAAATAATAATGGAACCAGTAGAATATTGCTAGATGTAAAATGGCTTATAGAAAAAAAAGCACGCAAATAGTATTTATGATTACTACAGCATTGAAGTTCTACGAAAAAAAAAAGAAAATGTGGTTCCTTTTAACGAGTGTTAAAACTCATTGCATCGTAATGTAAACTAAAAGCGCAAATACTCAAATACTTAAACATTTTGCAATAACAAAAAATATAGAGAACAAATGAAGTCGCATATTCTATCCCACGGTACCGCTAACTACATAAAACAATCATAAATACATATTTGTAACAGTAGTATAAAATTGAAAACATGCCGGACGTGATTCAAAAAACAAAAAATGTACAGCTTAAGATCGAAGTAAGTGATCAGTTCCTACTTAACGTTATATAACTGCTATAAATCCTAAAGACCTTCTAGACGTTATAAGAAAAAGACCTTTGGAATAGTGATAAACTGAAAGATGAAACTGAGAGTAAGTCCTTGTATCTCAAATGTAAGTGGTGAACGTCAGCACGAAAGCTGATTTTATTATATAAATATGGAGGTGTTTACTTGAGATAATCTTGTAGTAAAAACAAAATGAATGTAGATATCTCCTTTGTCTCATGTTAAGCCTACCTAGTCTATTTAATGTATGTGAAATCCTATCTAACTTTCTAATACCAAACATAAATCGAAAAGATGAATTTTGGACCCTAGCCAACAAAGAAGGATGATACACTATAATAATCCTGCAAATCCTTTACAAGAATTTCTTATCCTAGTACATAAGTCCTATCAAACCTTATTTCCTAGTTATTCCCACAACTGTATTATCATTGTTCATAGATGTTATCAGTTGCCATTCCTATTCCCACTCTCTGTATTTCCCCATTAAATACCCGACCACCTCGCATATTCAAATCACACACACTTTCCACTTTGTACTTTTAACTTTTACTCGACTTTTACTTTAATAGCAGACGTGTCCATCATTATTCATATTTTGCACTCATACCAGACCAGCATCCTTTTAGTACCCAAAAATCTGATCTACCTGTCCTGCCAGAACCTACCACCTTTTTTTACACCACTTACATTCATTAATCACATATTCCTATAACAACTATTTTCGGAGCCACGTTTATATAAAACGCTCTTGGCTGCTGTTAGCACCGAGTCCGGTATATAAACGTGACTAAGGTACGTAGTACTTAGTTTGGCGGAGGAACCGCACCGTATTAATCATTGTTATGACCCCTGAAACCACACACAATTGGATACAACCATCTTCCACAAAATAGAGACGTATTATAATTCAGACCAACATCTTGACTGTAACTGCACCGAGGTGGACTTCTGAATTATTACGAACGACGTAGTTATTTCGCCGGAGGTCCTGTCCCGAACGTATAACTACTTCCACGCAAACCAACCCCTTTGACACATAAATACCCCCTTAATCGTGGCCGGCAATCGAGGCTGCGAATACGAGTTCCCTTACCCTTAATTCTGACCCAATACCACCTGTCAGTACTTCTCATCCTTAAATACACCTTCTCACGTCCACTCCGTACTACAATATTCACCCAACCTGATCATCATCATAATTAAAGCCGATATTCCATTACCCCTGTGTATCTCCTACGATACCACTCCTGACCATTTCACTGTCATAAAAGTACACACAACTGATTTATATTTCATTCAAGTATACCTAATTAATATCACACTAATTAATTATACAGGTTTAAAAGCCCCAACTTCAAAACCACACGGTCCTTACCTTAACCAAATTTTGTATATAATTAAGATAATACTAAACACACTCACCAGTTGTAACCTCTCGTTACCGTCTTAATAAACATATTTTTAAGATTTCATTTCAGGTAAAAAAGCCACATTTAGTTAATCAGATATTTTACAGCTCCACTCACAGATGGTGAGACGAGCGCGAAGAAAAATTACCACTGGCGTCCCTAGAAACTATAGAAATAGGACCAACCAGAATTACTTTTTATTTTTCATTATGTCTTGTTTTGTTATTTATCCAAGATATTTTAAGTTTGTTTCATTTATTACATAGGATTTTATTTATTTTATACTATTTTGCATAATAAAAACGTTTATATCCATTCTGTTACACGTTAATCACTTATTCACAAAATAGTGAGCCGTTTAAACCCCAATCCAGAAGATAACAGCCTCAAGGGCTACCAAAAATTTGCTTTGTAGACCTATAAGGCTACGACACTATGTCACAAAAATTTAAATGTGAGAAACCTAGATAGTCACACAATATTGCATTGCCTCGTATCCAATATGGCGATTAGAGCATAAAAACCGTAACCATGCGTACGTTCTAGAGATGAGAACATCAATATGCCTCATAAACCGTAGCTCATTATCCACATACACTCCTAGACTCTTTACACACCCAGATCTTCGAACAGTTTTGACCGCCTATATGCAGAAAAATTTTATTTTGTATTTTCTGTATAACTTTGTTGTGTCCAAATACTATAGCTATATACAGCAAGGAGAAGGAAGACAAAATAAGAAAATATACGAAATACATGAAGAAGGAGAAGGAATAAAAGAAGAGGAAGCGACAGAGGAAATACAGAAGGTGAAAAAAGGTGAAGTTGCAGGAGAAGATGGAACACAAGGTGAGGAGTGGATATATGGAGGAGAAAAGGTAGCAAAAAGGATGAAGGAAATAATAAACAAAATATGGAGAGGGGAAGGATTTCCGGATAGGAGGAGAGAAGGTCATATATGCCTAGTGCATGAAAAAGGAGACAAAAAGCAAGCTACAGGTTATAGAGGAATCACCTTGCTAAACACGACCTACAAAATATACTAGAGGAAAGGCTAAAGAAGCAAACAGAAGAAAAGAATTTGTTACCAGATGGAAATTCTGAAACACATGGCAAACAGATAATTAGAAAATAAAAGGGGGAGAATAGTAGCGGTATTCGTAGACCCAAATTGCGGCTTTTGATAGGATGAACAGGCAAAGCTGTGGGAATACCTGAGACAAAAAAAGATATATGAAAGGCCAATTGAAACGGTAGACGTAATACACGAAGAAACGAGGAACAAGGTGAGAGTGAATGGGGAGCTAAGTAAAGGATTTGTAACAAGAAAGAAACTGAGGCAAGGACGACCACTGAGCTCAAGCCTGTTCGCTGTATGTATAGGAGACCTGGAGGGGTCATTAAGCGGGCAAGAAGAAGGAGGCCAGGTAATGGGGAACAGGAAAGTATGGTCGCTGGCATACGCAGATAGTGCTAATAGTAAAGGAAAAAATGGAAATAAAGGAGATGTTAAAAATGATGGACAGATATTTGAAAAGAAAAGATCTGGAAGTAAATGGGAACAAAACTAAGGTAATGGTATTGAGAAAAGGGAAAACAAAATACAGGAGGTAAGAGAATTCACATATTTGGGATACAGGATGAAGCAAAACAACAAAGATGGGGAACATATAAAAAACAAATTAATTGGCCAAGTGTGGAGTGTAGGGGAAAGACTGTTTGGAATGGACTTAAGGAAAAGGAAACTATTATTTGAGAAAATAATAAAAAGTGTGGTGTTGTACAGGGCGGAAGTGTGGGAGTCGAAAGAGTATAAAGAGATAGAGAGACTGCAGTAAAAATACTGGAAGTGGGTACTGGGAGTGGAAATAGAAACGCCGGGATACATTATTAGAGAGAAGGTGCAAAAAG